>JAILXH010050821.1:4649-17750 GCA_023558415.1 Piaractus mesopotamicus
AAACCAAAAAAAAAAAAAACAAAAAAAACAGAGCGATTGATGTATTAGCACGTTACCTATCACCTTAGTGGTGACACTTTATAATACTGGTCCACAAATAAGCATGGATTAATACTTAACGCATCATGAGATAATGAAGTGTATACATTAATAAAGAACTGATTCAAATATGAATAACCATTAATAAAGGCAAGCATGAATTCTTAACATAATTACATAACTAAATAATTGGTAACAGTCTGTTAGCTTGTCTGGTCTTTTTAGTGTGTTACATAGGTTAGATGTCACTCAAGTGTGGACGCACCAAGACAAAGTCCTTATATGTTTAACATACTTGGCAAAATAAAGTAATTATGATTCTGATTTAATATGAAGAGTGAACATGAGCTAATGTTAGCGCTTCATTAGCTATGTTGTTTTGTTTGTGTAATCCTTTATACTCCCAACACTGACACACTAGAGGAATTTGGAGAGGGGATTAGAGGGGGCGTTCCCTTGTTTGTGAAAGATTTAGCCAAAATCCAGCACCAAACGTTTAATGGGTTGTCCCCAGGTGTGGATTCTCATTACGAGATCATGTCTGGCCTTACGAGACTAGAACTGATCTTACTGGATAAAGACCCATAAGTCTGCTCAACTGACCAAAAGTAATTGCAATTATAATGGCCAAGAGATTGGGTGGACATGTGTAATCTTTCATTCATTCTGACTAAACAAGCTTTATTACTGGCTTTTTTTTTTTTTTTTTTTGTGAACGTTCATGGCTTACTTCATATACTGTATAGTAAACTTCATGGAGGATTGGAACCCCTATCAAAATCTTGTATTTGGCCGCTAAGTCTTCTATACTGACCAAACACGAAAGATCTGAATGTTTCCCCTTACATCATGTACAAGACAGGGATGTTGCCTAAGTTCTTTGTTGTTGAATCTGGAATTACAACCTTTGGCTATATCAGAGATCATTATATCAGTAAAGGAATCAGTTTTGGCAGTGAGGAGAGCAAATTGTCATTATATGCAGAAGATGTGATTCAGTTTCTGTCCTGCCTCCCTCCACTTCTACCATTTATTTTTTATACATTTTACACTTTTTGGTGGGTATACTGCATATTCAGTTAACTGGGAAAAATATATGTTCATGCATATTAATAATGATTGATGAGAAGTTTTTCAGTGGGTTTTCTTTTAAAGTAAATTGTGATAGTTTCATGTATTTAAGTGTGGCTGTAACCAGAAACCCAGGATACAGATTAAAATTTAAGTTTGCCAAGGCACTCAGTAACGTGCCCTGTCTATGATGAGATGAGTTAACACATCAAAAATGTTTTTTTTTTTCTCTCTAGATTTCTATACCTTGATACTTTATTTGGCGTTTTAAAGCACACCGTATAGCTAAGGTGCACCTGCAAAAAGATCAGTTCAACCTGGTCTGTCCGTCTTTCAGCATTTCCATTGGGCAGTTAATGCAATTATCTGCTGGCAGAACCGTTTGTCCACAAATGATACACCTGAGCATTTTCTTAGATGAGTGGCTCTGAAAGCACATGCAGTCTCTAGTTCTCTACTCATTTATACAGCTTTTGGGGGGAAAAAAGCAAAAAAAAAATCATATTTCATTTTTTTTCAAAGGTGTATGATAGATTTCCCCAGATGTGAGTCTGCCCAGATGGAAAAAAAAACATGTTTTTGCCTAGGAATGGCCTAAAAGAGTAATATCAAGAGAGTGAAAATCTCCCCATTCAGCTTGCTGTTTCTGCCTTAAAACTAGAAAGGATACAGTACTTTATAACTGGATCACAAGTTGAATTTGAGGGAGTTTGGGGCCCTTTCTTTGACTATTTGCATTTCCGAATTTATTGGAGTGTTTTTGAATTTACTGTAGCATATTTGAATTTACTGCTGTAAAACTACAGCAAATCAGAATTTGCTGTAGTGCTTCCGAGTTTTGTGTAGTGTTTCTGTATTTTCTAGTGTTTTTCTGAATTTGCTGGTGAGTTTCTGAATTTCCTGTCATATTGTAATATACCACAGTGCAAATTATGACTTGACATGGAAAAAAAAAAATGCACACAGACAACAGATAGGAAGGTTTGTTGGTTCTACCACAAATTGTAAATGTCTGAACACTCATATAAGACTCAAAACTGCACCAAGCAAAATTAGCCTCATGATAAATTTCATATTAGCTACATAATTATTGTCAAAAACATTATAAAAGCAGACTTTACCTGCACAGTATGTGGGCATTGGAAGTGATACAGCTGGCTTGACGAGTCTGTAGACGTAGTAATTTCCTGGGCAGGCTTTGACTTGGATTGGGTTTGATTTGTAGAAATTGCACTGACTACTATCAGACACATATCTATATGTTCCATAGATGTCTCTGGTGACGATGCCATCCTCTGGTCGAGGATGAGATCCTCCAAGGAAAAGTGCAGTATAACCACCACAGGAATCCAAACTCCAACACCAATCAGATTCAGGAATCTGAGCCCTTCTTCCCTGAATATACAGCTGATACCAGCCATTCCATTCAAGGAGAGTGTCATCATGACCACGGTTACTAGTGTCAACTGATCTCCAGTAATCATCAAGAACACTGGAGACATTGCAGGGGTCAAAGGTGAGGTTCTTTGATGTGTCTGCTGTGGAAGTCATTATACATAAGTTACTAACTAACAATAAATAATCAATTTATTAATATTGTCAAACGGGTTGTCGCACAAAGTTTGATGTCAAAAGACACAAATCCAAACTCATAGTCCGGGTCAAGCAAATAAAAGTCAAAAACCATTAAAAAAAATAAATAAATAAAAAAACAGGCTCAGAAATGCAGGGTACACCAAGTAAGACTTCACAACTTAAATACACTTCAATGACCCAAAATGATAAAAAAAAAAAAAAAAGTTAAAAAAGTCTGATTCCAATGACTTACATTAAAAGTAAAGTATGTTTTTTTCCTTCTCCTGTAAAGTTACCATTTTGGAGATAAGAGGTTTTCTTCACAACAGTGATATACAAATGTATATACATGTCTGTGTGTGTGCGTATGGACAGTTAGTCAGCATTTTTTTTTTTTTTTTTTTGGTTAAAAAATATATATAATTATATTATGTAGACATAAAATATTTATGGCTTAGCAAAGAAAAGATCTTATGCACTTCAAGTGAAAAGTAATCTTAACCTTAGTAACCCATCAGTACTAACTATTAAATATTTTAAACCGTAATAAGACTTTATTCTGCGCATTTAATAACGTGTTGCATGAACAACTTGCCTTTTCTTATAAGACGTAATCCACTAAGAAATGACTTCAGCATTACTCTCACTTACAGGCTGGGAGAATATTCATTATACTGTATAATTTGCCCCCAATATTTGACTGAAGGTTCCTGCTTGGGTTGGGATCAGGCCAATTCTGAAAATAACTTTTTGAAAAACCATTAATCATTAAACCACTTTGAATTAAGAACACTATTTTCAATAAGTACAAATTTTCTAAAAATTACATAGAGATCTCTCAAAACTCAGAGCTTATAATATTTCAAATGCAACTACCCAACAAGCAACACATCTTTAAGCTTGCATATCGTAGGTGATAAAATAAATAAAAATCAGCCAAAGTAAGAAAGTTGCCAGAGTGACTCACAGTTTATCAAAAGATATAGCACTAATCACAGCAAAATTAATCATAAATATAGCTGCAAGCAACAATCGGTGGGGTCCAAGCTGTCTTTTGCAAGCATTATGTAATTATGGCTACAGCCACCGTGGGTACATGCCAATGAAGTATCGTACATACATATCATTGCTGTCCAAAAACAAAAAGCAATATCTCAAAAATGTGTAGTTTAGAGGAGAAGGCAAAAACTTTATTTACTTTCAATATAAGTTGAAAAGATTTTTTTCCAAGCCATTTTGGAGCATTATATCTATAGGTTCATTCATCATGAAATTTTCACACAATGTGAAGGGCAGTTGTCTTGCTCAACTGATATAGAGAAGAAATTTCTATATCATATCATATAGAATCATATTGAAACTAATCTCCTTGTCCATCTAATCTCCTAGTCTAATCTCCTTGTCCATCTTCATCTCTTTGTTTTTCCTTACCTGCTTTTCCATTGATGTTAATGACTTTTATTTTGTGTATATAGTTTGATTCAATATTTTTGTTAATAAAGCCTGGCTTATTTTCTTTTATTATCCCTGCATTTGTCTCGGTTTTATTTCCGTAGGCTGACGGTGTTTTTTTTTGTTTTTTTTTTTTTTTTTAAACCCAGCCTTCTTATTTTCAATACTTTCAGTAATTGGCCATTTTTGCATCAGTTCAACTTGCATTGTAGTAAAATCATTAACAGCACGTGTACACTGACTAATGTTCTAAACAAACTGAATGTTTGCAAATTATTAAAAACAAATATTATAGGTTCATGTTTCGATTGAATATTTTAAAGTTTACATAAACAGTGGAGAAATCCTTTGTGGCATTATATTGTGTTATGTCACAATTTATTTTCGTCACTAAATAAAGTATTTTGATTTATTACAAACAAGTGTCAACTGGATTTTCTCTCACAAGATGTGTGAAATCCTTGCCAGCACAGGTTCACCTGTGAAAATCAGCTTTACCACCCTGTAGTATATACTCATTTGGAAGAGTATTAAAGCCATTAATCTTAGTTTAGATACTGAAAAGAGCCATGGGACACTTACTAGTGTTAATACTTGATGCTGCAACACTGGGTGTAGAGTTCAGGGTGGTGTTTGGATTGATGGAGTTCACATCTGAAAAAAGAATATATTACAACAGATTTGAAGGCCTAATAATTATTAGCGAAACCTTTTAAAAACACAGGCAAAAGCTAAAAAAAAAATAGTACCTGCACAGTAAGCTGCACTGCAGAAATATGGCTTGACAAACTCATAGACATAATAGTTTCCTGGACATGCTTTGACTCTAATTGGAGTGGATCTAAGATAACAGCAGTCCTCCCAGCCTACATTCCCACAGACTGCACGAGTGACTATTCCATCGGTTATCTGAGGGTGAGATCCATTCAGTGACAAAGTGACATAAGCACCACATCTGGATTCATTAACACAGCTGTCTGGCATACGGACGCTCATCCCGTTATACAGCAGCCGATACCAGCCATTCCAGTTGAAGTCTCTGTCACAGATCCACAGTCCAGTCTCATTAGTGCCTCTCCAGGGTTGATCCAGAGCAGTGTAGTTATTGCACGGATCATAATTGGGAGTGTCAAAAACAACTGTCATAAAAAGATATGTTAACATTTAATTTATTTATTTATTATTTCTTTTAAAAAATGTTACCCCAAATTGACTCTTTGTTATAATAACCAAAAACACAATTGATAGTCATGTTAGACCTCTAAGCTGCATATTTTAAATGATAATTTGTGATGAATGTCATGCAAGAGAGGCCAAAAATGGATAGGTTCACTTTTTCTTCTTTTTTCACTACAATTCATCCTTTTCTTTGCCTATTGTATAAATTCCTTTGGATTTAGTGATGGATAGAAAGTACATTTTAATCCATTACTCAAACAACGTTGAGCAGTACGTACACTAAATGGCCAAAGGTATGTGGACATCGCATCCATATGTGCTAATTGAACGTTATTCCAAAACTATGTGAATTAATTTGCTTCTATAACAATCTCTACTCTTTTGACAAGGCAAAACTCCAGTTCATCATGAAAGTGTTCGTTTGAGTTAACCCCTTAAATGGCCAGGGCCTGTTTTATTACGCACTTATATAACCTAAGAATAGCTCAGCCAGTGGGCAATGAAGTCCCCATAGTTACTGAATAAGTAACTACAGTATGTAATAAGCCTAGCAGTTTAAGGTCATGGCTCTGTGCAATCAAATTCTTCCACAGCAAACTTGGCAAATCACTCCTGTTGAATATATTGTAACATTATAATTTAATTTCCATGTATCTAAGGCATTCAGTCAAAACCATTAAAAAGCTCCAGGCTATTATTATTATTATTATTATATTTATTTATTTATTTTTTCAGCCAAACTTTACTGTTGGCACTCAGGCAGGTACCATTCTCTGGGCATCCACCAGTTCCAGATTCAACCATCAGACAGCTTGTGTGCAGCTGCTCAATCATCAAAGCCTAATCCATGCAGCTCTAAACAAACAGTTCCTGTGCTGATGAAGCCATTTAGAACTCATGTGAGTAGTGAGTGTCACAGTTGAGGACAATTTTTACATTATATGAACTTCGGCACCTGATGGATCTGTTCTGTGAGGAGGTGTGGCCTACCGCCATGCAACTGAGCTGCTCTTACTCCCAGACATTTCTGTTTCATAGTAGGATCACTTACAGTTAACTGATGCAACTCCAGCAGGGCAAAGGAACTGACTTGTTGGAAAGGTGAGATCCTATGTAAGGTTATTTTTATAATTTAAATTTCTGGCTTTTCAGTAATCAAGGTACAGTGCAAATTTTGATTTGCCTGAATGTTTCATGTTCACAAAAAACATGAAAAGAACAATATACTGACAGCAATTCACTGTTTGGCAACCAGAGGTCTCACTCTCCTGAGTACTAGCCCTGTTCCCAAATCAACCACCTGTACCTCATCTCCTAATTAGTCACACATTAAATACTCCTCCCATTCAGCCAGTCAGTGCGAAGTATTGCCAGTTCCTTTGTGTCTGACTACTGAGTGTTACGACCCTTTTTGCTTTGCCTTTTGACATCGAGTTTTGGACTGCCCTATAAATCTGCATATGGATCCTTCTCAAGTTCCTGAGTCTGCTACGTCACATATACACATAGTTAAGCACAACAGTAGGAGGACAACTTATTCTATGTAACCAGTCACAACAATCATATGACATGGTGCTCAAAACTGCAGCAAGTAAAATTAGCCTTATACAGTTATTGTCAAAAAACAGCATTGAAAAAGCAGAATTTTACCTGCACAGTATGTGGGCATTGGAAGTGATACAGCTGGCTTGACGAGTCTGTAGACGTAATAATTTCCTGGGCAGGCTTTGACTTGGATTGGGTTTGATCTGTGGGAACTGCATTGTGAGCTATCAGTCACAAAGCCGTAGGAACCATAGATGTCTCGGGTGACGATGCCATCCTGTGGTCGAGGATGAGATCCTCCAAGCAGAAGTGGTGTGTAACCACCACAGGTCATATAACTCCAACACCAGCCAGATTCAGGAATCTGAGCACTTTTTCCTTGAAGATACAATCGATACCAGCCGCTCCATTCAACAAGAGTGTCATCATAGCCACCGTAGTTGGTGTAGAACTCCACGTCTGTTCTTCTCCATTCGTTATTAAGCACACGGTAGTCATTGCAGGGGTCAACAGTGAGGTTTTTTGGAGAGTCTGCTGTGGAAATACAGCATTTACAAACAATTCCCGTTATACAATTATTTTTCTTTAAGGGTCCCTTACATGGCTGTAATTTCCTATAAGAACACAGTTTTAGAAGGGTTTAAATTAATAAATTAGCTATTATTAGAATAATAGCATATCAGACTTTAAGAGGTACTCAGAACCAGGTGTAAAGCAAAGTGTACATTTTCTCTAGAGAGTTTTAAATAGGAGCAAAAAAATAATTCTCTTGCTGCTAGCATAAACATACATGCTAACACCAATAGCGTTATAGCTTCTGAGCCAGCTAATGTTACACTGTTTAGGAATTAAAATAAATTAGCAGTTGACACATCAAAATATGACTTGTTGTTGTTGTTGTTGTTATTATTATTATTATTATTATTATTATTATTATTATTTTTATTATGCAGCATGCGCCCGCCCCACCGGGCCCCGATGGTGGCAGCGAGAGCCTGCTGGAAGGCGGGGCCCGAACATCGAGCGGCGGCGAGAGAGCCGCGACTGGGTGGGGGACGGAGCGCAAAGCTCCGTGACACAAGTGACGGCGGGAGGAGGAGGACAACGGTGCCGCCAACGAGAGGCATGACGACAAGTAGTGAGTCCCGAGCTCCGCCGCCCGAGCCCCTCCCCCTGTTACGCAGCAAGGCTGCTTCACTACACCTCACGTTTGACCCAGGTGGCTGAGCTGCCAGCTGGGGGCGGTGACGGGGAGGCAGAGCAGCGAGCTCTCGGTCATGCTGCCCTTAATAAGAGCCAGCTGATGCTGATCTGGCTGGCAGCATGAGTGCCTTTTTAAATAGCTGACGGGGAACAGAGCGAGAGAGAGGGACAAGCAGCAGCAACAATGAAAGACTGAAGACAGAGCTGAAAAGCTTACTTCAACAAGGACTGAAAAGTCTAGCCTAAGCCACTGAAAAGTGGCCAGCTTAGTTGGTTGTGTTGGGTTTGCTTTGTGTTTATTTGGGTGAAGTAAAATATGGCTGTTGCAACCCTGAACCCTGCCTCCAGTGTCCTCCTTGAGCACGGGGTAGCACATGCCATGCTACAGTGGTGCCAAAACCCAGGAGGAGGACACGAACACACTGAGGGAGTCTCCGTGGTGGTAGAGGAGGCCGTCAAGTGGTCCACCTGCACCTGGCTGGCTGGCGTGAGCTGCAGGCTGTCTTCCAGGACACTGAAAAGCACTAGAAGCAGCTTGAGAAGCAACAGGTGGAGACCTGTCAGATGGTCAGGAGCCTGCTGGTGGAGTGGTAACCCTCGGTGTGCATGGGTTCAGGATATTATTGATATTTCAGACATGGACCCATGGACCTATAAATTTTTAACCTTCATATTATGTGTAAGTCATATTAATTCTATGCTACTTAGTTAATTCCTCAAACATGTACCTTGTTCTATCAGTAAACAAAAGAAATACAGACTATTAGTATTTTTTTAATCCTAACCATGTAATCTTTTTCTTTTAGGTATACCTTAGAGCTCTGAGTATGTAAACCTAAATGCATATTTGCAATGCGTCTAAGCAATGCGTCAATGTTTTGTTTGTTTTCTTGGTTGTGCAAGTTTCAAAGGAATGATTCAAACTGTTATGGTATTTTGAAAAACACAGTATTTGTAGTTAGTATGTTTAAGATATTTATAGTTAGCATCACACAGCCTCAAAATCCCCAAACCACCATCCTTCTGAGTCTGAGAAGTCTGGCTGGCCAATTTGGAGCCAAACTCTTGACCCCAACACAATGTTCCAAACACTCAATGAGTATATCATGATCGACAGTGTCAAATGCAGCACTCAAGTCCAGCAAGACCAGGATGGAACAATCACCAGAATCAGTAAAAGTAAAAGATCATTAGTCATTTTTAAAAGAGCAGACTCAGTACTGTGAAATGCCCTAAAACCTGATTGAAAAGTCTCACAAATTTTGTTGTGTAAAAAAGATTCAAGTTGAGTAAAAACTTTTTCAAGAACTTTAGCCAAAAATGATAGTTTTGATATAGGTGGGTAGTTATTCAGACCCCCTACATCCAGATTATGCTTTTTTTCGGAGGGGCTGAACAACTGCTGGTTAAAACACGCAGGAACTGCACCAGATGCTAAACTTGCATTTATAATTGATAAAACATCAGGTCCAATTGTGTCAAAAACGTCCTTAAAAAACCAAGATGGAAGAATATCCATAGCAGATGTAGAGCACTTCATGTGAGAAACAATGTCAGATAACTGTGCAAAGGAAACCGGTTCAAATTTCTCAAATGTTGGAATACCTGGCTGAAAAGCAAAGGGCTTAATCACAGAAATTGAGATATTAGACGTAGCCTTTTCAACCTTGGCCACAAGGAAATCCAGAAAAGCTTTACAGTTATTTAGAGACGCTTCTGGGCCTTAGCATGGAAGAAGATTTAGTACTGAATTTATTGTATTAAACAGATATTTTGGCTTATGCTGGTTTTTTGAGATCATTTCTGAAAAGTATTCTGCTTTTGCAGATCTGACCATTTCTTGAAATCTAATCAAACATGATTTGAGAATCTCAAATGATACTTGCAGCCTATCCTTCTTCCATTTATGCTCAGCCATCCTACACTCTTTCCTAGCCGTCCTAATTCCTAAGTCATTCAGCCAAGGTTGAGATTTAAACTTAGGATATCTAACTCTCAGAGGGGCAACTGAATCCAGCACAGTTCTACAGTGGGATTGAAAAGAAGCAGTTAGGTCTTCAATACTCAAGTGAAGATCACTAGATGAAAAAAAATTTGTATGAGCAAGTGCAAACTGAGTAGCTGTAGTGGGGCCTAACTTTCTAGAGGGTTGTTCTGAAGTTCTAATAGCCATAGGATGTGAAGCTATCAGAGAACTGAACATAACAGCCATGTGGTCAGAAAATGCAGTTTCAAAATTGTCACATTGTCTACATTAAAACCATGAGATATAAAACAAGATCAAGAGTATGTCCATGCTCATGAGTAGGGCCATTTACATGCTGAGTAAAATCAAATGAATCCAGCAAATGGTTCAATTCACTGACCATAGGCTTATAGGGGCAACATGTATGAATGTTTAAGTCCCCCAGAAGCAATATCCAGTCTGACATCACAGTTACTACAGTTAAAAGGTCAGAAAATGTATTGTTCTAGAGGCCGCAGGTTTTGGTATTCAACGCCTCTTCTCCTGCGTGCTGGCATTCTCTGGACCACAGTGCAGTTTAACTGTGCTGATGATGGTCCGGGGTGAACGGGCACCAGGAGAGCGTGGTTTTGTGCACGACAGAAGAAGCACAACTTCACTCTCAGTCCGGCTCCTTTTCCCCGCTTTTTCTGGCGCTTCCTTTTTTCAGCGTGATGCAGCAGGACAAACGGTGAATGAAAAAAGCGATCTCCACTGATCTTATGGGCGGGTATGTTCACTGCAGATCATATTTTGAGCAAAGCTTCACGGTCATATTGAAGTCGAATTGATGATACTGTAGGGAGCTGCTGGACGAGGCACACATGGACGAACACAAATGAAACAGGTAGCAGTAGGGCAGGTAGGAACAGATGGCACGCTGACAAACACACTGCCGCCATCTTGTAAGACATCATGACTGGTGTGGCTATTTGCGCCCTCTGGCATTTGATTTAGGGTACTGCAAGTGAGAGTAATCTCTGGCACTGTCTGGTGGTTGATTTAATGCAAATTAGAGTAATTTCTGGTGCCCTCTGGCATTTGATTTAATGCAATGCAAGTAAAATAATCTCTACTGCCCTCTGGTGTTTAATTTCATCCATTGCAAGTGAGAGAAATCTCTGGTGCCCTCTGGCATTTGATTTAGTGCATTGCAAGCAAAAGTAATCTCTGGCTTTTGATTTAGGGTACTGCAAGCAAGAATGATTTCTGATTTAATGCATTGCAAGTGAGAGTTATCTCTGGTGCCCTCTGGTGTTTGATTTAGTGTATTGTAAGTACGAGTATTTTATGGCACCCTCTGGTATTTGATTTTCATGCATTGCAAGTGAAAGTAATCTTTGGCTTGCCCATGTGCATGCACAGCAGAATTAGATGCCACTAAAACACAGGTTGCAAAACAAGACCAGGAAGTCATTGAAACCAACAAACTCCTTAGCTGAGCCCTCACTGAAATAGAATGATTAAAAGCAGAGCAGAAAAGCGCCACAAAGGAACTGGAAGTAGCTAAATATGAACTAATGGTGTCCCAGTAGCTTAGGACTGAAAGCGAGCTGAGGGAGATCAAATTTGAGCTTGAGAGGGCTCAACAACAAAAGATGAATTGTGAGGGAAATTTCACTTATGTTCAAAGAGAACCAGGGTCCTCCTGTGAGAGAAACTGCATCCAAACCACTGATTTAGGGCTTATAGACGCTCAAAGAGGCACCACTGCTCCTTGCCTCCAGCTGCTTGTGAGGCTAGATTCCTCCTAACCTGGCTGAGCCCACATTTCCTCAGCCACTCCACCGGCCTTTGAGGCCCTTTCACTCTCAGGTTCCCTCGATTGTGATCTAGACTAGATTGAATGCAATATAACCCATTTCAAACCATGACCTCAGCATTCTAACCAAGGTTGTCATCACTCCTGTCCAAAATGGGCTGACAACATCTGGAGCTGCTTAGACTTTGATTCAAATCGGTTTCTCCCAATATGTGTTTGGAACCGGTTCCCATCTAACCAATGTTGAAGATACCACACCTGGAAGAAAAGCAAGGACAACTGACGTCCTAACTGAAACACTCACCATCGGGGTGAACCAATACACAATCCAACTTGTCTCAACTCTAGGGTTGCAGGAACATTGAACTGCCAGCACCATTGTAATAGCAGAAATGAGGGGTTAAGTTTAGTTAGTCTAGGTAAGTCTGAAAGTCAGTAGCATTGCTAAACATGAATCCATTTGTCTTGTCCACCCTGTTCACTTGTTTTCTCCTTTATTCCATTCAAACCATTCCCTTTCTAATCAGTAAGGACCTACTTAACCGGTTTGAACCGCTGATTGACTTCACATGATTGGAAATCTGGGCACCCTCTGCCCTTCTTTCTTTCACACTACTGTGGTGCTCAGTGTTGCCATCTCAACACCATAGTTGGGACACATTAAGGATCCACTGACCCAAAAACCATGGTCAAAACTAGCAAAGAGCCAAAAGTGCCTATTAGCTCCCCTGTAACTTATTGGCTTCCATGTGAACCTCTGGAGCACCAAGACACCTCCTTGAGTGTGCTGATTCCACCCCCAGTGCAGACAACACCCACGTCGACAATTAACAAATCTGCCATCAGTAGAGTTTTTGAACTTTGTATTACAATGTAACCCCAATCTTCAGGTCTTTTCTACTGCTCCCTGAGCAACAATGGCCACTGATTTTTTTTTTTTTGTGCTGCAATCAGAATGACTCAAGTTTGACCTACTTTGGCAATGACGCACTGGTGAAACTAGATGTTCAACTTGACACCAGTAACAACGTTCATTATGAGAGCAACAGTTTCGGTCCACAGGGAGTATACATGGGCACTTCTTGGGCTGCTGACACCCCCCCCTTGTTTTTTACATTCACGCAAACACTAGACATACCTGTGTAGCGGGACAAGGCCTCAAAAGCACCTAATTTCCCACTTACCGTAAGACAAGGGTATTTTAATTAAATTCAAGTGAGGGCTTGACCATGGTCCAGGGAACAGAACCAAATTGAAGTTTTTCATATGC
>JAILXH010050891.1:0-19004 GCA_023558415.1 Piaractus mesopotamicus
TCTCTCTCTCTCTCTCTCTGTAAGCTGTAGTAGTTGTAAGTGGTTGTAATGCCACCCAGCGCAGCATAAAGACAATAAGAGGAGAATGTGCACTTCCTTAACTAATCTAAAACAAATTAGTGCAGGCTTGTCGTCTCAGGTTGAGGCACAGAAGCAGCTGAGCAGATGTGGTTAGCACTCGTAGCTGAGGTACGGTGGAGGGGGCGTCTCTCCTAACACGGCGCTTAAAAAGCTGTTTGTGATTCAGGTAGGTGCCTGCCAGAGAAGCGGCCGCCGCACAGATGCTCTCATCAGTGAGAAAATTGCTTTACAGCTGCTAGCACTGCAGCCAAGACACCATCACTGTGTTAAGTGAGTAACCTGGAGCCCAGTCATACAGTCATAAGCATCCTTTCCGTTTAGAATTCTGCCATACTGCCATAAAATCTGTCATTCTCCACTGTGCCGTTCAAGCCGTAGTTGTCATCCTCAGAGATATACAACCAGTAGCATATCGTCGCTGTTGTATTAAAAACCCGTCTCTCTGAAATGGTGCCTGTATGGGACAAGAGAAAAGGCTCTTAACTTTAATGTATGTAGGGCTGAATGAAGAATGTGTTTTGTTTTTTGTTTTTTGTTTTTTTGGTTCATCAAAAACACAATTTTAAAGAGTGCAACTTTCACATTGCAAGAGTTTAATAAATAAAAAATCACATTTAAATTGCCATCCCAGTTTTGGCCGGAAAAATCAGTTAGATATTTTCCCCCAAACCTTTTAGCCCTAAATGTACGTTAATGTAACAAGATTTTATTCAAAGTTTGTTTTTTCCATTCTTTGTGAAAAGTGCAAACAATTTTAAGGGCGGCTGGCATTTTCAAGTGGTGTAAACATATATATAAATACTGAAAAAAGGAGTTAAAGGTTGAAATGGTATAAACAAAGATGTAAATAATGATAAAAAAGGAGTTAAAGGTTTTGATATAATGGTGACAAAGCTGGTATTTTCATTGAGTGGCTGTGCCAGATGATTTTTCTTTACCATAGTTGTTATATTAAAAAAAGCATGTTATTGATAGCCTGTCAGTATTATGCTTACAACTTATTGTTCAGGAATCTGAATGATTGATGATGCGGCAGTGTATTCCCCAGCTCGTGATCAATCTGAATTATAAAGGCACTGGGTTTATTCTGTGGCCCAGTCTGCATGAGGAACCTTATAATGGTATATTTTAAACCTGCAGTATTATCAGCTCCAGCTTTGGCTATTGGATTAGAGCGTGAGAGCTGTATTCAAGCTTATAGCTGGAAGGGTGAGGAGGATTGGAGCTATAAATCCACCGCCATATAGGTCATGAGATTAATAGGTTATTGCGGATCGAAGTGTTGGCAGCCACAGCCATTTTTCATCCTCATAATTGGGAAGTGTTATACTGTTACAATGTGCCACTTTGGGTTTGTTTGGCCAGGACATTTCGCTGGAGTGTGATCCACATCATTTTGTGTGGGGTGTGTGTGTGGGTGTGTGTGTGTGTATGTGTGTGTTGTTCCAGTCAGTTTTGATGCTGAAAATATCAGAAAGATTGATGGGCAGCCTACAAGGTGGAAATGACAGTCGGATTGTTTACTGATCCTTTCACTCGGTCTGTGTCCAACAAGTGAGAAGAAATTTATACAGAGATGGACACTATCAAGCTTATAGAGCCCTACTTTTGCACAGGTGCAGGTGCAGTGGTGTTATACAGCTGCTGTATTAAATACTTGGTTGGGTGCAAGTGCATGTTTTTTTGTTTTTTTTTTCCTCGTTTGCATGAACGCGCCTGCCTTGACGGGGCAGTGTCGCGCAACAGGGGGCGTGACCTTCAAAATCCAGCCTGCTGTGGGATTTTCAAACCCAAAATTGCGTTAGCACTGCTGCCTCCACAGACGCAAACACCAAACGTAATTTTCATGACTTGAAGTGCAAAATTGAGCCCAGTTTCTTTTAGTGCAGTTTTGCAGGTGTACTTTATTTATCACTAACTTCAAAATAAATTACTAAGCACATACAACTGACTAAATTATTTTATTCATAACAAACGAGGATAATCAACTCAGATGTGCCTACTAAATAGGAATTAAGTGCTATTCAGATTAGTTTTCCATGTGAAGGTGGGATGATGCCAATTTATTGCAGGATGGCTGTAATGTTTATGACCAATTTGGATGCGATAAGAAATTTAATAATAATAATATGTCAGAGATGAGTGGCTGCTCTGTTTACACACTGCCTTCAGAAAAGAGTAGAAAACACGTCAAAACATTTAATTTAGTCTTTATTTAATTTACGCGAACCATCTGTCTTGCTGCCTTAGGTGAATGCAGTGTGTCATTAGCATTATCATTAGCCTGGGAACCTACAGACAACATCATTGTGTAAAAACATATTTTTTCTGCAGTTTTACGTATTTTAATGTTCTGTGTTGTACACCTGGGATAGGACGGTTCATATCGGCTTTATTTTAGCCACAGAGAACAGAAATAAATGCTTCTTTGAGTGCTTTCATACTTAAGAAACTTTTTCCACAGAATATAATAGCGTTTTCACAGACATGTTAATTTTCACGGATTATTATAACCTGGGGTTATTTCAGAGGGTGGTTTTATAGAAAGTAAAAGTCGCTGGAATCTTTACTGATGCTTGAGTGTGCAGTCTGTAAAAATGACTGACATGGTGAATTCGGAAGGGACTAAAAGAAAAATGCTGGTAAAAATCACATTACTTACATTACATCCATCTCCTCAAGTAAAAGTAATCTTGTCTGAGTAGTGATTTGGACAGAAGACACACATAATGTCATTCATCTAATATAGTTAATAAAATGTCTACCAAATCTGATCTAAGAAATGAGCCAGGTTTAAAGCTCTTGTAAAATACTACATATACATACTCATGAACACACGTCAGTTGAATTCTGTATTAATCTGCCATGATATTCACTGCACCAAACTGTTCATGGATTAATCTTTGAGTTTTATGTTGCCCAACTACTTTAATGAGCTGCAGTGATTGGCTGAATAATTATTCAGTTCTTTTTAGTCATTTTTGTTTTATTCATTTTGGATTTTTTCATTGTTTATTCTTTTATTTTTTTGGTTTCATTTCGCTTAGTGTCATTTAACTATTGGTATTTTACTGCAAGCACCTCACAGCAAGAAGGGCCTGGGTTCAGTTCCCCAACTGGTCAACCAGAGTCCTTTCTGTGTGGAGTTTGCATGTTCTCTCCGTGTCTGTGTGGGTTTCCTTCGGGTACTCTGGTTTCCTCCCACAGTCCGAAGACATGCATTTAGGCCAAAAGAATGTGCTAAATTGCCCCTAGGTGTGGGTGTGTGTGTGTGTGTGTGGGTGGAAGTATATGTCTGTCTGTCTGTCTGTCTGTCTGTCTGTCTGCCCGCCTGCGATGGATTGGCGATCTGTCCAGGGTGTATTCTGCCTTCTGCCCAGTGAGTGCTGGGATAGGCTCCAACACCCCCCGCGACCCAGGAGAATAAGCGGTTTAGAAAGTGTGTGTGTGTGTGTGTGTGTGTGTATTTGTTATAACTGCCTTTATATTGTTTTTAGTCACTTTGATCTGTTATATTTTATAACACCAAAAACAATAAGAATTTTGCACCTTACTTTTTGCATCTGATGTGATCATGAAAATAGGATCCATTATCAGATAAGCACTGTGCTTGCTGATTTGGAATCCACTCAGCCCGTATCAGTTGACACTCAGTTTTGCCACCCTCATGCTGTTCCATCACCTCTGTGACGGAACTTGACGCATCTCCAGTTTACTATGGGAGTGCCACAGCCTGAGCTCCATTCATCATTACGCACATGATTCCAATAACAGCGGAGACCCCGTGTTGACGGAGTGCATGAGCTTTGATTCAAACCTAATTGGCTATGTGTTTGCCTCTGGTTGTACGGATACAACTAATTAGGCTCAAGAGTGATAATTAAAATGATATAGCATGGCCCGTTAAAGCAGGAAATGTGCTTAGCGATAGCAATTAGGGAATTTATCACCTGTAAAGATCCTTTATTAGGCTACATTTTCATTTTTTTATCTTCATGTCTGCAGTAGAACAGTGAGAGCGTGTAAAATACAAAGGGCTTTTACAAAGAGGATTTTTTTTTTATGGACCTGCGAAGCTGCAGAGAATGTGCTGTGATCCTCAGCGACTGAGCGCTTATCTGAGTTAGTGCTGCTCCTCCAGCGGCTAGCTCTCACCCCTGCTGGAGCTTCCTCCTCATCTCCTCTCCACACACAGCACCATTAAAGTTTCATATGTACGACGCACCCTCACCGGGAGGCTCTGCCTTATTTGTGGCTCCAAATTCCCCTAATAAGAATTCTTCCACTAAATCCCTCCCAGCCCACTGCATTAAGCATTAAACACATCAGTCTTGAGAGAGAAAAACACTCAATCTTTCCAATGAGAAGAGACAAAGAAGAGTAAAATATGTCAGTGTGTTTCTTATCCTTCGTTGTCCCAGTGTTGACACTCTCTCTCTCACCTTCTCTCTCTCGCTCTCTCTCTCGCGCTCTCTCACTCTCTCTCTTGCTCTCGTATGTCCTTGTAGTTCCGTAGACCAGTGTTTGTGCTGAAGTACCTTTGTTATGTACATTTTAGTGTTTTTACTGCTCTATCGCATCCACTTCAACTCAGAACTTGTTAATTAGCTGATTAGTTGAATCAGGGGCCGGGCATAATTTACAGCAAAAAGGCTGTTACACACTAAACACAATGCTAAAACGACACGTAAATGCGAAATGTTCCGACACCTTTTTTATGCATCAAAACTATGCACACCGGACAGGATGGACTTTCACTGTTTTCGCACTGCAACTAAAACGAGCAGTGGGCAGAATGTCTTCAAGCGCACAAAAATATCCTTTGCTACTCACAAAACAGACAGATGGTGACTTTGGGTGGCTATTTTCCAAAGCAAAAGGAGCACAGAGAATTTTACCCCATCATTCAGCATCTGGAACTTTGAGAGCTGCCACAGATAACTCAGAGTTTTGAGGCCTGTTTGTGCTGCTTTTGGAGATGCTAACACCATCTGTGACAAAGCTGAGGGCAAACAAATTCTTTTGATGTTTGTGAAAAAAGTTCTGTTTTCTGGGACACAACCAATCCATGATCTTGGTTGTTGCCATGTCAACACCAGAGACAACAGTGATTTGTCAGCAGGTTCCTGTCACTCAAATGTCAAACAAAAGGTGGAGAAAATGTTGCATTTGTGCAATCTGAAAAAACATGTTTGGTGGCAAAATATCACCAGTTATACACATGTCGAATGAATGTATTGATGTCTGAGTAAACTGCCTGAATAAAGGTCTTGTTTTACACACAGTCAGGCTTAGCAGGCTAACTGTAAACTGATTAGATCAACCAGTTCAAGTTGTAGATTATTTTTTACTAGAAGACATTGCCATGGCCACGTATGTTGTGTGCCTAGACTGGGAATTATCAATGGCTCTTGGTCAGGGCTGTGCTTCTGACCAATAGAGCCAACCTAAAGGAGACAGCATACGCTGCATCCAAAATACCCTCATATTAAGTAGTATGGCAAAATAGTACACCACCATTAGAAGTTAGTATAGTACGTGTAGGATGGTAGATTGTGGTTTTGGATCCAGCTGTCAAATTGGTTTATAGTGCACGCCTGAAGAAAAATGCCACAGCACCTGCTTTTCTACCCTTTTTGTTATGTTTGGGCTGACACCTCTCCACGTTTCATGCAGTTGGCTGTCATAAATATCCCGCTTTCATGTGTACATGCACGAGGATTGCTCAGAGACTCAGTATCTAAACCTGGTTTAACAGGTAAAGTTATTAACCATCATCTTTAAAACGAGTTAACCACTGCTGCATTTGTTAGTTTTTGTGAAGACTTGCCCAACGTGCTTTGCCAGACAAGCCTCAGGTGTGTTAGAGCAGGCAAGCTACCAATATATACAGCACAGGGAGTTTCCCAGGACCAGCGTTGGAAACCACTGCCTTAGATGATCATGCTTGCTTTGCACCACTTAACAAGCGGGTTAAACCAGAAACCAGTGCTACAACAAGCAAATGTTAGTTTGGGTAAAGTGCTGTACTTAACATTCCTCTGTGTTAAGCTTCACGGGACCTCACGCAAACATAAACACACACATCCATGACCGTTTTTTAAATCAGTTTACCTCCCAATCCTCAGCTTTACCCATGGAGTGCTTGAAGACGTTCCCTCTGGAATCTAACCACAATTACGCCCTGATCGAAAACACATTCATCTTGTAATAACATCTAGCGTATGCTAATTGATGGAGGGGTGAAGAAGGCTTTGGGTATTAATCGGTCATGTGTGGAACGAGAGGGGCGACGCGCAGTGAAATTACATTAGCATAGATTCTCATTTCTAGACTCCTCGAGCTGGCTCTGCGATTGATGCTCTCAGTAAACTGTTGGCGGTGGATCCCCCTCTCTGTCTACTTCCCTCTCTGTCCCTCTCTCTCTCTCTCTCTCTGTGTGATAAAGGGAAATGCAGGAGGTTTTTGAGCGTCTCGTCCTTGCTCACTCTCTCCAAGGTGGCCATCTCACTGTGGCTGCAACGGCGGCAGAGAAATTGGCTCTACTCAACGGAGCAGGACGCAAGATAGCTGAAGCGCAAGAGTCAATTCCGAAAAGAACTCCATCCAGAGTTCCATTCCAGGATTGAATCGTCAATTTCCATTCAGGCCTGCTGTCTGGAATGGAAAGTGAACGTGTGAGAGTGCACACGCACTTATGGGTAGTATTGCACCGTGTACGGCGGCTGTCCGCTTCTGAAGTAGCAATGCGACGGAGTCAGAAGTGGAATTGGACAGAGCCTGACCTTGGATCCACAGGCCGATGGTGCAGGTGATAAATCCGTCCCGGTGCGCATGCTGCGGCCCAGCCGAGCCTGCTGGGGCGGGTGTAATTATCAACAGAAGGCTGCCGAGATAAAGAGTTTGGAATGAGAGAGCGACTGGCAGCCTGTGCCGCTATCTGAGCCGGGCCGCGAGGAACGGTGGTGGGCGAGAGATGCTAACAAAATGCTGCCAACAAAAACCCGGCTTTCATGTCGCCCAGGCCTGCCTGAGCCTGACAAAATGTCACCTTGTACACTAGACATGAAAGCACAGCCACCAGTCAGAGCGAGGGGTGTGTGTATATGTGACTGCAAGTGTGTGTTACAGAATCCACAGAATGCTGAGTCATTCATCAGAAATACCCTTATTGCTTGTCAGACTGTTGTCAGATGGATGAAGCCGGTTTGTGATTTTATGAGAGGGCTAATTTCCCTTAACCCGCAAAAACCTCTCACCCCAGACTGGCAGCAGCTGCCATTTAGCCATATGCCATGCGATCCGGGCAGCTACTGAGAGGTGTGGATAATAGGCTAAGCCTTGAGCCCAGCCAGACAGGTAGGTGTCCTGAGGTGATAGAAAATACCTCCTGGCTTTCAACGTTTCGCTAATACCACGGTCCATTTTTTAAGGATTACAGTCAGCGGACGTGACTGCAATGCCAACAGCATTCTGACGCCTCATGAGCCTCCACTCAGCTTTCTCATGAAATTTCAAATGTAGTGGTTCAGAAACCTGGTCCTGAAGTATCCTTGCCCTGCACGTTTTGGTGTTTTCCCTGCTTTAACAGGGAAGGGCTTTTTAATTAAGTTATAAGTTGGATCAGGTGTGTTGTAGAAGTGGTTCTCAATTCCAGTCATGGGGAAAAACAAGTGCTCCCTAGCTCATCAGGTGATCAAGTCCTCCATTAGCAGGATCACTTGCCGTCGGCTAGGGAATACTTGAAACTGTTCAAGACAATGGGTCCCAAGGACTGGAATTGAGAACCATGGTGTTTGAGCGAAGGAAACATCAAAATATACAGGGTACTCCAGGACCAGGATTGGGACTAACAGTAATGGTCACAGAGGAATCATCTCTCATATGTGTGGCGGTTGGTGAGCAGAGGCAGGGGTTTATCCCATGTTCGCACTGATTACAGCGACTCTGCCTGGGCAGCAGCTGTCAGCCATGCCTCTAGAAGAGCATTCTTTTCTGAAGCTCCACTGGTTTGAGTGACGGCTCGCTGATCATTGCACCGATTTCAAACTTAATTAACCTACACGTCAGCACATCAGTTGCCCGTATCGTCCTGCAGATCTTCAGAGGTAGAGAGGGAGAGAGAAAGACAGTTAGACAAAGAGAGAAGGAGTGGCGAGCAGAAGTTGTAGTTTCAGTGCCCAGATTGCAGCAGCAAGGCAACTAACACAACAGAGGATCAAACATCGCTCCAGGTAGACAGTTCTGCATGGAAAAACTGTAGAACAGATGATGAAGCGTTTATTTATGGGGTAGATTATCACCTGGGCCCAAGTGGGCCCCACTCTAATTCCAGCTGTCCAGCAGAAAAGCGTGGACCAGGTGCACTGAAGATAAATGCACCCATACAAATTGCTGGCCTAAACAAAACGAGTGACACAGCAATGATTGCAGTATAAGAGAAACGCTCTATATCACTGATGTTGCAGAAGCACAACAAACTTTGGTAAATCTGACCCCATTGTTGTTGGAGGGGCTATTGTTAGTGCAGAGTGCGGCCTGAGAGTTCAGAAGTGCTGAGGGAAGTGAAATCACCCTCATCCCGACGTTCCTGCGTACGGACAAGGGACGGTCGGTGGCTGGCCGGTGCAGAGCAGCGGACGACTTTCTGCTCATTCACGACTGTGACATTTCGTGGAGGGTGGCACTCAGACGGCGGCTGGCCTCCACGCCTGTCGTGAAAAATAGCAGACGCATGCATGTTGATGTTGAGGAAAAAGGTCAGCGCTGTCTCAGTGGACCTAATCACCCGTTAGCCCTCTCTCAATGAGTGGCTCTCCTCTTTAGACTGCTATAACGAGGGGGTGTGGGGGCTGGGGGATGGGCTGAGTGTATCTGAATGTGTGTTAACTTCCAATGAACCACCTGCCATGGTGGACAAGTATTTGAGCCGGAGAACAGTGTTTTTTGCTTGCCTCATTAGGTTTCCGTCCCTCTCAGCAGACTGTAGAGGGATGTATGTCTCGAGCTTATTCGTGAGGGACTGTTGCTCTGCCCCGTCTGTCTGTTTTTCTGTCTGTCTGTCTATCTTTCTCTCCCCTCTCCGCTGGTTAAAGCCCTCATTAGCTCTGAGGGGCCACAGGGATTAACCGAGCACTGGAGTCAGAGCTGCAGCTCAGAGCAGGGCCATCACGACTAGATAATGGTGTTTGTTTAGCCATTACACAGACGCCTCTCAGCTGTGGGGCTCAGGGCCTCCGGACGCCTCCACTGAAGGGTGATGAATGTGGAAAGACAGACGCTTGGCTTAATCCCAGCACGTTAAAGACTTTGACATGGCCAGAGCCTTTCAGAACCTGCATTACTCGCTGTGAAATGGTAATTATAGTCCTATATATGTGTGTGTAGGAGAGACTGGATCTTTTGGATTTAGGACTTCAAAACAAATTTTTTTTTCAGTAAACTGTGAAGCACGTTCTCATGAATGGATTCTCTTTGGTCCAGCAGTTGCCGTTTTCCTAGCTGTCACTTGCTCATGATGGCAATGGTCAAATCCATGAAGAACCAGCTCTTCAAGAAGCGTTTAAGTGAAAACCAATCATGCACATAACAGCAAAACTCATAACTACTCTTGTAATCTGTAACTACATTTGCTTTATCTGCAAGTTGCAAGTGATAAAATTCAAATGGATAAAAAACACTGTTATTTTGCTAACCAGCAAATTGTCTCCATCAAAATTAATTTTACCGCTAAAAACGCTTAGAAAAAGTATGTCACATTACTTTTTTGTACATTAACCATCACACAAGAGATCGAATTCCTATGCCATATGGAGCTGTAAGAGTATTTTCCATTTAGAAAGGCTGTTTTCTGGCTACAGCTCTTTTTTGAAAACCTTCTTGGGCTCCCAAGTGGTGCAGCCGTCTAAGCATTGGCCGTATCATCAGGGAATCGCAAGTTCGATCCCCGGTGATGCTTCAGCCATCTGTGGCCGGGAGTCCAAAAAAGCACAGTTGGCCTCGCTCTTTTTGGGTAGGATGTTTCTCCCTCTCCCACCATCACTCAATATGTTGCTGGCCAGCACATGCATCTGTTAGCTGATGTAACAGAAGTGGCAGTTAGTGTTCTCCTTCAATCACGTTCAGCTGTCCAATAACGTTGCTGTAGAGGCAGTTCAGAAAGATGCAGTGGCTGGATTCACATGACTCGGAGGAAGCTTGTGTGTGCCTTTGACATCCTAGCACTGGCGTTATCGTGTGATTGGGGGAGTTCTAACTAGTGGGTGGAATTGGATGTTGGGAGTTGGCAAATTGGAAAAATAACCGCCCCCCAAAAAAAATGGCTTTCTGTTTGTTGTAAGAGGTACATGAAGGAAGTCTGTCATGTGACACTTAATTTATGTGTTATTATTCCCAAAAAAACAACAACAAAAAACTTTCCAATGTTTCAGGTATCATCAAACCTTTTTTTCTTACCATTAAAGTTGAACAGAAAGTTTTGTCAGCATTCGTAAAATGTGACGAATGTCTGCTTTTGTAGCCTACTTCGACAAACCAAATTCTTTGGATGGAAACGTGCAATCCTGTGTACTGTATATTTATGTATCATCACTGACTCTTGTTTCTGGCAGTGACATAGCTTGAGGGTATCTTTAGACTGTTTGCCCTAGTTTAAGGATACGTTTTCCAAGAACACAGCAAAGTGCTTCTGAAAGTCTCTCTGGATGAGAGCATCTACTAAATGCTGTAAATGTAATGCAACTCTCGTAACTTACTTATTGACTCCCTCTGTACTTCTAGCCTGCCTCTGCCTGTGCCATTCCAGAGCTGAGCCACTGCCTGCATCTCAGCCGTCGGTCATCGGGCTGTGAGCTGCTGTGTGCAAGCTGAAGACAGATGGCAGCTTGCAGAGAGCAATGAAACTGGTCTCATCGGAGTAAAAAATACTCTCTGACCTCCTGCTCTTGTTTCATATGGCCAAACAAAGCCTCCCCTCTCTCTCTCCAGCTCTCGCACATATCAGCTCCACTGCCATACCACAGGAAGCTCTCCACTTCAGATGCAAGGGGTGTTTAGTGTTCTTGGAGAGGCGTCTAAACTGTGGCTTTTAGGACTCAGCAAAGAGAGTCACAGATTACGATCTCTGGCTTTTTTAAAGTGACACCACGTTCACTTAAGTATTGTTCTTGGCTCCGAAAGGCAGGGCCATGAGACTCGAGATAAGAGCAGGCTTTTGAAAGCAGCGTTTCATCAGAAGTGGATCAGTATTCCCCTTGAATCTGTGGTGACAAAGGAGTGAAACGGTGCTGTATTACTCCTTTGCTGCATGGCTCATTGGGCTTTATGAGTGCCAAGTGCAATCATTAAAGCCAATAAGGTGTGTAATAGATTTCTTCCATGACTTCTTAATTGTATGGAGTGTGTACAGAAGTGGTAAGGAGAGGACAGAGCAAGAGTTGAATGCAGGCAGAGCATGCAAAGGAAGAATTTCTGCGTCCTCTGCCATTCCAGAGTTTAATCAGTTTTTGTGTGGGCCAGCTGTGGCCCGAGCTTGCACATAGCATGCACACGTAAACAAAAACACACACGCACGCACACACAAAGCAGAATATCTGTCAAGAGTAAGCTCATCCAGAATGTAGAGAGGCCTAGCAAGCTCAGGAGATTATCTCAGCATGCAGAGATCTGTGTGTGTGTGTGTGTGTGTGTTCTGCTTCACTTCACAGCTGGTATTGGGAATGGTAATATGGAAAGAGCAGTAGGACTGTAAACACTCAATTGGAAAATCAGGTCCAACAGTAATAAATGCTCTCTGCCATGAGATAGAAACCGAGGGCTTTGGCAAAGAAAACACATTTTAATAATTATTAATGTTGCCAGAGTATAGCTGAACTGTGAAATTAACGCCACTATGTTTTTTTAAACGCCATTATCGCATTTTACTGGTTTGTCTCTTCAAACCATCAGCAGGTACTTGCGCACTGTATGTTTCTTTGAATGGCTCTGCATCTTTTACCCTCTTGTTTTGCTTTAAATGGCGAGTTCTATGGGCATTCTTGATAAACGTTATTTTTAGCCTTTGCAGTGCCTTGAATTTGTTTATCAAAGTCTGAAGTCTTTTTTACCAGCAATTCACACCACCGGTAATATCAGTAATTGGGCAGATTACACTGGACAGTGCTTGCAGGAGAACCATGTATAAACCAGTGAGCAGCAAACTAACAAAAGCAACAGCAAAGTGGAAAACTACAATTTCCCTCAAAACAAGAACAAGCCATGTTGTAGCAGTATGAGAGTGAGAGGGCTATGATGGCATAAAAGTTGGAACTTGCAAACACTGTTGCTCTCACTGGACGTCAGGATGTCTTATTACAGACTACTTTCACCCAATTTTCATGTTCACTCTGCATTCACATTTTTATGTTCGGGTTCACGTGAGCCCTACATTCACACAAAATAGAGTTATCGCATTATTCAAGATAATAAATGAGCCCTTGCAACAGAAAGCGGTATATGTGACATTTTTTGTAAAAAATCATATAAGTTTGGTATGGTATTGTTTGATGCCCTCTATTTAAATAAAAATGTAAAGTTGTTGACTTTTTTAATGTAAACGGTTGTACAAAATAAAATAGAAAACAAAATAACTCATAATCCAAAAAAAGGATGGAATGCTTAACATATGTTTTTGTTGGAGGGTCTCAGATACATTCTAATTAATCTTTTGTCCACTTGTATTGGTAAAACGAAGTGCTTTTAAATAAACTCTTTTAGGTCAGATTTGAGCAAAAAAGACAAATACTATTAATTGTGATGACATGAAATATTGCGACTAATTGACGACCCTAAGAAAATGTATGTATGCAACTTATCCTATTCAAGGTTTGAATACCCCTGGTCAAATTATGTTTTGTTGCACATCTGCACACTTCTAATGCACAGTTACTGTTTATTTGCAGAAGTTAACATTTTGGAAAGTATAAAGTGTGCCAGAACTTTCACACATTTTAGTATTATTTATTTCTTTTCCCAATATGTCAGATTCAGCGAATAAACAATAACTGTGCATTAAAATGTGTGTGAAGTGTGTTCTCTGTAAAGTATGCATTATGCGTATACTTATGTTCACTTAGAATATCAACAAACTACATAATTTGACTGGGGCTCCAAAACTTTTGCTTACAACTTTATATATGAAATTGATCAACTAAATTCATAAAATGAAGTTGGTAAATAAGAAATAACCTTGCAACTGAACTTGTAATAGGTGTACCTTCTCCCTACACCCAGTCATTAAGTGAGAAGCTTTGATCGACATGCATTTTAATCACTCATTTTGAGAGGAGCACATTGCCACACTCTAATGCGGAGTGTGAAGGCGTGCGTTCACAGTCTAGTGACTACTTCACAGTGTAGTGTCACTGGATGCCAGCCTATATGAGAGAGTGCTGAACAGTCTGAACATATTCAGCTTTTTATGCTTTACGTTCTGAAATGTTTTTTAAGAATTCTGAAGACGCAGACTTACATCATGAAGTAGAACTAGCAGATCATTTTATGCTTGCGTCTAGATTTATACCATCTTTCTTCACCTTTTAGAACACAGGTATGTACTACTAGGACTACATTTACAGTTTACACCATTGAATAATGCATCTGAATAGTCATTCCTGCTAAATACTGTATATTTGTACATTCATACTTAATTTGATCTTCATTTAAACCTGTGCTCTGATAGTTAGGGATGTGCTTTTATTTATTTATTATTATTTGTATAGAAGTCTGCATTGGAGATGACTGTTGCGCTCTGATGCCTTCTGTGCAGTGTGTGTTCAGGAGAAACTGAGGACAGTAGAGTTCATTCTCGTTTTATCGTCTGCTGTTGTGTGCATGAATTTAGTGGGTGTCTTTTACTAACTGTCATAAAGGCATGTATACTTATTTGTTAGTTGTGTGCTCATTAATTTTACTTTTGCAGGCATGGTTTGTGGTTGTAACGAGTAATTAGTTTGTAGCCTGTTGTGATTAGCACTTGGTCATTAATACTTTGGTTCCATCTTTGTAGCACAGTGTCATGTAGTGCAGCTTCTTGTTGTAGCTCTGCTTTGTACAGTAGTGCTGTTTCGTGCTAGGCAAATGTTACTGAAATGTGCAATCTGTAGCATTTGTTTGTCAATATTTTATTTGCTGTTTATTTTACAGCTACAGACTCCCTCACAGGCATATGTGCCCTCATATTGACCACTACCTGTGCTGCTGCCTTTGTGGTTACAACTGAAGAAAGTGAATTCCTTTTTTTTTTTTTTAGTCCCTGTGCTCTGACCAGCACTCCAGAGTGAACCACATCTATAATTCAGGCATTAGAACATTATTTATTTATGCAGTATTATTCAGTATGTCTGGTATTTTATGTTAAGCAATAGTGTTGTGGTTGAAATTCTGGCTGTTTTTTATCCTGACCATTTTTATTGTAGTACAGAATTTAGATTTTTCTTTTTTTTACTTTTTTCTTTTTTTTATTATTTTTTTTTTTCTTTTACATTTCTACATTTCCGTGGAAACTAATCTGGCAACCGTGACTACACATAAACTGACAGATCCACGTGTACCCTGAGCACTCGCATGCAAACACACAAACGTTGCGCATATTCCTCATGTTTCCCATGGAGGATGCTCATGGTAGAGCCTTTAGGCCAAGGTGGGGGCGACTTGGCTTGTCTGAATTGTGTGAGTGCCCTTTGTAGAAGCTGTGCACTGATGTGATTGGCCTCTCTTGGGGCAGTGTGTATTGGTAGCAGCTGCCTCACTGCCTCTAAGCGCTGGCTCGGTTGCCTTGGCGAGCTGCTCTCCCCCTCACTCAGTCAAATTGAAATAAATGAAGTGCCAGTCCCGACAGTGGGGTAATTGTTCATATGGAAATTGGATTGCTGTTGTCACACAAGCTTTTCCAAAGCACCTCTGCCTCCATTTTCCCTCTGCCCCCTCAGTGAGAAGGGCCCGCTCTGACATGCTTAACAACTTTAATTTCTTTTTTTTTTTGTCTACAAAATAATAAAATGTTCATTATCTTGGTCCTGTCCGTGAAACAGTTGTCGCTCGCGCCCTCTCGATGTGCGCTGCTCACCCTTGCTGTCATCTATCGAGTCCACGCTTTATCAGAGTTTAGCAGACCACCAAAACATGACTGATAGAGACGATCAATCAGATAAAGAAAGGCTGATTGGCAAATGAAAGTTGCCCCTTCTCCCTCACCCCGCCGGCAGTAGTTCAGGGCTGAGGATATTTTAATAGCTCTCACTTCTGTGTGTGTATGTGTGTCCATATGCGTGATAGCCTTAGATGAAGTCCTCAGCTGTCATTATCGAAAGCAGCATCTGAGTGCATTAGTATCCAATGGAAAAAGCATCCATTACGCTTTCAATAGGAGATCTGCTCGGTGTGGCCATGAATATGAAATGATATCCTGCTCATTGTTCATCATCGTTCCTCTTTACAAATTCGACAGGCGGGTCCGTTGCTTTGTTGAGGCCTCTCTGCAGGACACAGGCTTTGCTAAATGCTAAGCTTTGCCTTTGAGAGTAAAAGTTTGAGCTTGGATTTTGAGGCTTTGAAGCTGATGCTGAAGAGATGGGGTCATGTGGACTCATTGCCATTGTAAAGCCCCTCACCTGCCTCCACAGGCTGCTGTCAGCAGCTGTTTTTGCTCCCAGAGACTCCACAAAGACAAAAACAAGCATGCACCAGTTTAGCTCTGCTTGGATTTTTTTTTTCCATAGGGGTCAATGCCAGGTCATCTGTCTCTTCCACATGAGAAATCCACAACCATTCAGGCAGCTCGCTGACCTCACCAGCCTCCAGAGGTGCATTCAAGCCCTCTTGCACATATGTATTTGACTGCACCTTGTCTGTCACTGCTTTAATGTGTGAGGCCTTCCACTGAAAGCAGGCCTATCAGAATCAGAGTCCCTGTATTTCGCCAAGTGCGTTACACATACAAGGAAAACGTCTTGAAGTGTATGAGATGTAAAATACTGAACAGAACTGACAAGCACACAGACTATTAACAAATATTTAACTAAAAGACTAATGAAATAAAAACACCATAAATAGAACAGAAGAATAATAATAATAATTAAGGGGCTGATGTGAAAGGGGATGAAGAGATATGTGAATATCTATGCATGAGCAGATATGAGTATCTGTACATATGTAGGTCTGGGTAGAGATATAATTACTATACATTATTATACACAGAATATTACAGAATGATATGAACATTTGTAAAAAAAAAAAAAAAATTACATTTGTTCAGTTGTGTAAATAAGCCTTATGCTACAGAGCAGTTACGCTGTAATACAGTAAGGGAGGTTTGTTAGGCACGCAGCCCGCTGTGGAGTCTGAAGTCTAGACTCGTGGTATATGGAGTGATGAGCATTGACTGGATAAGGAGACAGCAATGCAGTCTTGTCTTTCACACCTGTATGTTCTACAGCAGTAGAAAGCAGTAAAAATGACTAGATGAGCTCTTCAGGCAATAAGATACTAATGAGTTTATCCTTGCTGTTTCTCTCTCTCTCTCTCTCTCTCTCTCTCTCTCTCTCTCGCTCTCTCTCTCTCCTTTTCATTTCTTCTTCTTCTTTCTTTTCTTTCTCTCTCTCTCTTTCTCCTTTTCATTTCTTCATTCTCTCTCTGTCTCTCTCTCTCTTTCTCTCTTTCTCCTTTTCATTTCTTCTTTCTCTCTCTTTCTCTCTCTCTCTCTCATTCTTTCTATCTCTACTCATATTCATCACTCCTGATCTCTTTTTGCCCTTGGAGTTGGCTTATATTAGCGCTCATTTGCTTTCTTTCTCCCTTGCTCTTTCTTTCATTTCTTTTCTTGCCCACTGTCTATCTCCCTCTGTGTCCTCTCTTTTTCTCCTGGAGGTACGCCTCCTGTTCTCCAGGACGATTATAATTTAACAGCATGGGCTTTCTGGCAGGATTGCTCCAGATGTGCCTGGCTCATTAGCAATTGGCTCGTTTCATTATTATTTATCGGCACCAATTTGCGACGGTGTTCGCTTCAGGCTCATTTTCCAGCCCAAAGTTAAATTTAGAAGTGGTAGTTTATTTCCAGGAGCTCTACCGATGGTGATAAAGCTACGCACGCCTGTGTGTGCGAAGAGTGTAGAGAAGTCTGAAAGCGGATGGCGCTTCTCTGTTTTCCTGCTTTCTGATTGGATTGTGTAGCGCTCCGGTGTGACACCTGTGTCATTGTGCCGGCGTTGCGCTGGTTCTCCTGAAGCCTTTGATGGCGGGCGAGCTCCAGTCACTGGGATTAGGAGTGTGGAAGAGTGATGAAAAGAGACGAAAAGCGTTTGGGGAGTGGAGGCGTGCCAACGAAAAAAGGGGGGGAAAAAGAAAAAGTGTTCAGGATTTTTCATTCTTCACAGCGTTCAGTGACCCCCAACCCAACATCTGAAGGAAATTTGTATAGCAGCATACTTTGTTGGGCGAAGTGAGCGATTTGCATGAATAAGCAAATGATTCTTTGAAGTTATGCTCTGTAAAGTAAGTGAGAAGAGATGAATTTCTGTCGCTCTAATCATAAGACTCTCTGTCTCTCTTCTCTGACAGAAACTTTAGGAAAAAGTTCCCTGCTACATGTTAAAATGAAGAGGCTTGTGTCTTTCTTTATGCTTTATAACAAGGCAGTGTTGAGGTAAATTGGAGGAGGTAAAATACAGTTTTTTCAGCAAGTAAACTTGCCTCAGCTGTGTTCTATTTTTGTTGACTGTTTTTTAAGAAATCATAAGTATAAGCAAATTTTGGCAAATCAATATGATGTCTGTCAGCCTGCACTTCTGTCAGTCGTTTCTGATTCATTCACTGAAGCTCAGTGCCAATTAACTTCATCTTCATTGCAGACTTAGTCATGTAATTCAACCTCTAGCCAATTAGTGTCCTGTCACTGATTGTCTTTTGTCATTTAGTTAATTGGAATAGACTTTTAACTTTTCCCGTTCTGTTTTATAGCTCAGTGAGTCCTGTGAATCATGAGACAGTTGATGGATTAAGGCCCATGTGTCTTGACCTTTTGTCTTGCATTCGCAACACAAGAGATGTGTCAGGCTAATCGGATAACAGAAGACACGTGTGATTTGTAAGTGAGGTCTCCACCAGTGATCTATACGTCTGAGAGCCATTTCCTTTGTGTCCAGGAGGTTGATATTGAGTTAAGGTTTGTGTCTTGGGTTTTAACTCATGCTCTCTGTAAAATCCCGGATCTGTCTTCTTCGATTAGTGGTTAATCATTACTGTTGCTTCACAGACAGCTGGGACCTGAATCACAGGATGTTGGCCATTTTGTGTTAATGTAAGATCAGCCTCCCTGACCCAGGTTTACGATTATAGGAGCAATAAGTCATTTCCTTTTACAACCTGATGAAATAGTAGGTATGAAGTGCAAGTCAGTGGCTCTTGGAGGTGTTTAAGCTGGATAAATGACTAACTGCTATACCAGCTGGACTCACCAAGTGACTACACATAATAATGACTGTTGATTAGTAATTATTCATTGAGTAATATATCATTTCATTTTTATGACTAATCAGGTAATCAGGGTTTCTTAGGTTACACAATTAAAATAGACTTAATAGACTTAGACTAAACCGATCAACAGCAAATATATAAAAACTTTCAAAAGCCGTTAACTGTTTTTGTGTTATTGTAAGATCAGCCTCCCTCATCCAGAGCAATAAGTCTTTCTCCTTAACAGCCATATGAAATAGCAGGCACATGGAAGAGTGTGCTGGATAAATGGCTCACTTTGCTACACCATTTGGACTCACTAAGTGACCGCACATAGTAAGGGCTGTTGCTGTTGATAATACTAGAAATTGACTAATCTGTCAATCTGTTTTGTGATTGAGTAATCAGAATTTCTTTAAAAAAAAAAAAAAAAA
>JAILXH010050906.1:0-11191 GCA_023558415.1 Piaractus mesopotamicus
TGTCTCTCTCTGTTGCAGGGCCGAGGTGGTGCTGGGCAATATAATAAAGAAGAAGGGATGGAGGTACGCTCATGAAGAAGTGCACCTTTTAATTTCCGCTCAGTCATCTCTCTATCTTTGCCTGATAACCTGGCCCAGTGGAAAGGCTGTCAGAGGAGAACAATACAGCATGTGGCACTGTGTACAGCAGGCAGGCAGAGATATGAAATATTAATGGCAGGAGCAGTGCCATCACTGGGTCTCGTAGCTTTCTGAATTATGGATCAGATACATGTCTGTAGCCCTCAGTTTGTTACCAGTTAGTCTGTTAGTATGTTTGTCTGCTGGAACTCCTTTTCTGCAGTTCAGAGGTGCCTCTGCTTGCTTATTAGAAATCCTGGTCTGGAAATTAAGCTGTTAATGCTGAGTATGGGCGCTCAAAGTGGCTGGGCTTGAATGATAAGGCAGAGAGTAACTGAGCTCTACCTAGGAGATGATCAAAAAGTGTGTGTGTATGTGTGTGTGTGTGTGTGTGTGTATGTGTATGTGTGTGTGTGTATTTTGTAATGTGTTGTGTGCATCAGTACTCACCTAGCGGCCCTGCAGCTTAGTCATCCTGCCAGTCAAAGTGCATTAGTATCAGGCCACACAACAGTCACCTCCAGTGAGCATGAGCCTATTCCAGTCCCCCTGTGGTTGTGTGTGTATTCTTTTGAAATTAAGCCACGCATTTATTAGCATTTGCCTGCGACAGTTTAATCCTTTTCTGGATTTTTTGTCTCTCAGCTACTGTTTTCTGCAACCTTTAATGAAACATTGTGACCTATTTTGACATGATGCTCCTTCTTTTATTGTTTGCAGGCGCTCCAGTTTAGTGATCACTACAAAAATCTTTTGGGGTGGCAAGTATGTTGTCATCTGTTGTCGTGCTTATTTATTTGTCTAAATGATTTCATTATGACTGCAAAATCTGCTAAAAACTTTCATTTAGTTTCCAGTCAGAATGGCCATTATGAGCCGTTACTCATTTTTCAGTGTCAGGACAAAAAGCAGAAAACACAGAAAATGAAACGGAAAAATACAATATCAGATTTTCTAGAATTTATTGAGTTCACACTTTTGTCTTTTCATAACAGCTTCCATTCTTTTTGAGAGACTTGCTTTCAGTCTTTCAAAGATTTTTTTCAGTCTTAGGGTTGCATTTTCTACTTCTCAAATCCCAGACACATTCAGTGATGTTGAGGTCTGGACTCTGGGATGGTCATTCAATTGTTCTGAGAACAACAGCAGCTTCTTTGTTTGATTTGCTTTTTTTTTGAGGGGGGGTGATTTTCCCATAGCGCTGAGTCGTCTTCTCCCAATGGAAGGATGGACAGAAACACCTGTAGATTTCTTTTCAGATCTGAAGCAGCTTGATTTTCTCCTCTCTCTCAAAGATGAAAGCTTTAAGTGCTGTTTATCTGATAGGGGCAGTTTTTGTGGTCTACCAGGCCTTTTATGATTTACTCTATATTTTGCTATTTTTTATGAAGTCCAGTTTTGGAAGCTCCTGTGTTTTTTCTCTTATTTCCTTTTGACTTTCCCCTTCCTAATGCAAGTGGATTATCTTACATCTGATCTCCTCAGAAGTATTTCCTGAAAAATCAATGACTTGTATTTACTGGCCGTTTTGACCAGAAATGTAAAATCTTGAGTAAAAGTATAATTTTGCATGAAAGTTGTTTAATTAGTCCAATTTGAGGGTGTAGTAAGATAATTGTAACAGAATTGTAGCAGTCCTTGTTGAATGGCTTTTCATTTCCATGTTGTCCATATATATAAAGTAATATAACTTAAAACTTACTGTTACCGTTCACCAGGGCAGAGACTGAAAGAGGACTGTCCAGAAAGCACATTATAGAAGGTAAGTCTAAACCAAACATACAACACTGTGTTCGTACAACACGTACAACAAATAATACTGGTGTAGTGCTGAAGGTGCATACAGCAAGAGTTAATGATTAACAGGCCTTGCTCTCAGGAGAACATGGCCATCTTGGAGGTTAAGGTTCCTTTAAGTAGCTGAATAAACGAGCTCATTATGTTCCTGGTATCTGAAGTTTACTGTAATGAAACTAACTTCTTTTGGTGCTCAGTTAAGATCGCTGTCCGTAATTTGCTAACATGTGTCTTGAACGGTGTGATTAAATGTGTTAATTGAGGTTGTAAAACTCTTGTGTAGGTTTAAAAGCTTCACTGGAGAGATTGCAGTTAGAATACGTGGACGTGGTGTTTGCGAACAGACCGGACCCGAACACACCTATGGAAGGTGAGAAATTATAAGAAGGGGATTTGTTACTTATGCAGTTTCTGTAACTTGAAATTGGAATTTCTGTAAATTGAAAATGATACATTTGTTAAACACTTTCACAGCATTATAAAACATGGTAGCCCAGTAGCATCCTGCTTTACAGCCCCAGATATCCAAATGAAAAGGGTTGATCTTAGAGCACAGTTTCTCCAAAACCAATTTTAGCCATACGCTTCATAGTCAAAAAGATCTAAAATGTTTTTCCATGTATGTCATCATGTTTAGTTGTGTTCGTATATCACTTTTTACAACAGACGTTTTACAAAATGTCTTTTTAGAAACATTGGTCCAAACCCCTAATGACTGGCAAGAAAAACTCCCTAAAGGCATGAGGCAGGAACAGCAGGAGGGACCAAGACTCCATCCTTCCTTGGGCCGCCAGATAGTGCAATAAGAATACAATAGGACAGGATAGGAAGGTAGAATAAACAGTGATGCTCAGGTCGTACAGAGGAAAGATCAGTGAAATAAGCCAATGATCAATGTTAAAAATCTATCAGAAATCTGATGGAAGAAAGATCCACTGACTGTGTAAGACCAGGGCTGTCCAAAAGAAAGTTGGATTTGGCCCACCACAGGTGTCTTTCGGACCGCATCCTACGTCTTTACATAGAAACATCACAAGCACAGGCTCAAAAAGAAGGTTCGGTTCGATGTTTTGGTCTCAAATGCAAAGATCGACTGAGTTCTCTTTGAATACTCTTTCAGGGCTCTCAGAATCACCAGATTAATCTGCTTGTGGGGCTCCAAAACACAACTGATGTTACCAAATAGCCTTCCACATGTGTGCAATAACAGCTTTGCACAAGAGATGTCTCCAAATCCCCAAAGCATAAATAGTGTAGCTTTAAGGTTATACTTTTCATAACAAAACATGTGGTCTAATGTTAAAATGAATTTTTTAAAAATCTAAAACACTGCACAGACATTACTAAATGCAACGCAGATGTAACAACAGATATGTATACTTCTAAATTTTAGCCCTAAATTTTTTCTCATGTACTATCAGTGTGTGGAAATCAGGCTCGCAATCTAGTTAGCTGTTTTGTCTTTTTGGCTCTCCGAAAACATTACATTTGGCCCACCATAAACATTACATTTTGCCCTATCCAAGACAGAAAGTAGTTTCTGTCTCTGTATCTTTCTGTCATCACTTTGGCCTCATTTCTAACATTTCAGGATCAGAGAGACAACTGACATTTCTTAATGGACAGTTACAGTTTTCCTCTAATGAGTCAGTTTAGCTTTTCACGCCTTTTGGAAATCTCTTTAGTCGAGAAAATTCTCTTTTCTTAAATGCCAAGCCACACTTTTGATTAGGTTCTCAATTGTAGAAACTTTATTGTGAACTTTCACGTCGAGATCCTTGTTGCTGGCCTTTTGATCTGGGGAACCCCTGCCAGCAAGATTCTGATGTTACCAAGCAGTTGTGGAATGAGGAATGACTGGTCTTTTCTGATGAAGGGCGGAAGGATTGCCTTTATTTATTCATTTCTCCAACTGCCCTTTCAGAAGTTCACCAAAGTTCACGTTAACACACGACCTGACCCTGGAGCATTAGTGGCCTTCTGCTCTTTGTCCTCTTCCCTGATGCTGAGCCATACATGTGACAAAGTCTTTCTCTTTTTATGACTTCTGTGCTCTCTCTCTCTCGCTCTCTCTCTCTCTCTCTCCCTCTCCATCTCCTCCTCAACTCTCTTTGAACTAAACAGAAGAATGCACTTCTTCAAGCATCACCAAAAGGAAAACATCTGTAAATTACTTGTCAGCCTTCAGACCATCTTGCCCAGCCCAGAGAGCATTGTTTATTTGTGATGGCAGTGTTTTTCATTTTCATCTGTGCCATTGTTTCCCTCCCCTCCTGAGTCTGTGGCTGCTAGGAGGTGTTTATTTGATTTTCTTCAAATGTATTGATTAGAACTGCAAGCCAGTTTTAGCACAATCTACCAAGGAGCTCATTAAGGCCATGCTTTCGTTTCTTAAATCAATCCAGCATTGTTTTCTTTCTTCCACTATTCTTTCCCAACACTCCTGGCAATGCATTATACCGGCAGTGCTGTAACATGCTGCACTTTGCCTCTGGTTAATTTGGGTCAATCTGTTCTGATCGGCAGAGACAGTGCGGGCGATGACCCATGTGATCAATCAGGGAATGGCCATGTACTGGGGCACGTCCCGCTGGAGCCCTATGGAAATAATGGTGAGTCATTTCTGCAACAAACTCACGTCCTCTCACTCTTTTGCTCAGGCGTCCTCTTCCTTGCGCTTTCTCTCTCATCTCTCTCCATATTAGAAATTTCACTTTGTGATCATTAACATCGGGGTGCACTCGTAGCTTTGCTCAGGGGACACTTTGACTTCTCCAAGAAACTTCTTAATGAAAATCACCCAAACAAATCTGCAGCCTCACCTAGAGGCACTTTGAAATGAGTTGATTAAAGGATGGTTTCCCATTACAGCTTCCAGGCAGGAAAGCGTCATATTGAATGCATCAGCCACCCACAACACCATGAGTCAGTCTCCACATTCTGCAGTAACTATTGCCACCTACAGAATGTTTATTGACAGGCATATAGTAGTTGTATTGATTCACTGCAGCCATAGTTTAGGTCAAACACGTTTCACTGCTTTTGCAGAACCACACACTGCTTCACGTTTTCGGAACCTGATGAGCAAGTGTTACGATGCTTATACGACTGTAATTTCCTTGTTGTCAGCATTTCTATTAAAATCTTAAACACAGTCAAACATACTCAGAATTCAGCTGGAGGAGCCCTCCTTGGGGTGTGCAAGGGCACTTGACTACTCAGTTAATAGTTCTGGGTGATATAATATCAGTGCTGAAATCACTATTTGGGCATTTGTTAAGTGTTAGCTGTAAAGTACAACTATTGTTATTATTATTATTATACTAGTTATATTACCCTGCATATTACATAATACATTGCTACAGTGAAACGTGAGCATGTTGTTAAGAACTTGAGAAGGCAGAGATAGTAAGACAGTAGATAGGCTAACTACTCCAGCTAATAATAACTGGAACCAAAAACAATGAAAAAAAAACTTTGTTTTCACTTGACAATCTAACGTGGACACATCATCAACTGATGAGAAAAATCCTCACGAAAAAACTCACGAGTCATCACTAGCTATTGCTGCACCGGTTATCTTTAGTGTTAGCACTAGTTTATTAGCTCATCTGAAGAGCAGCTTCCATACTTCACTAAAAAAGAAGCAGCCCTCATTACTCAGCCTTATTTGACACAAAAACCCACTGTGACCAAAATACTTCTCTATGCTGTTTTTTTTTTTTTATGCTAATACAAATACTGCTAAATCTTACCTGCTAACTCCAGTGCAGCAGCTTAACTTGTTTGTAGTGTAAGTAAGAACCTGCAGTAGGGTTCTGTCTCAATTTTTTTTTTTTAACATTTTCACAAGTCTTTCTAGCTTTTTTACTCCTTAAAACTGTAAACCAAATATGCGTGTAAGAAAGGTGCTATATAAATAAAAGTAACTATTATTGTGTCTTGCAGGAAGCATACTCTGTGGCACGACAATTTAACCAGATTCCCCCAATCTGTGAGCAGGCTGAGTATCACATGTTCCAGAGAGAGAAGGTGGAAGTGCAGTTGCCTGAGCTTTTTCATAAGATAGGTAAGTATAGCTGTCTTCTGCAGTAGGACTGGTAGATTTGCATTAATGAGGTGTTATTTCTAGACATGATAGAATGGGACGCTCTGGAGCAGCCGAGTGTCAGCTAGAGGGGTATAAAGCCCCACCAGCATCTGGGCTGTGGCGCAATGCAGTGTTGGAGCTTCATCCTATACCTTTGATCAGTTGGTGATCCAGATCATCATTTAACATCAGTATCTGACCTCACTAATGCTCTTGTAACTAAATGCAATCAAATCCTTACAGGGATGTTCTAGCATGTAATGTAAAGTCTCCTCAGAAAAGTAGTGGCTGTTACTGCAGCAAAGAAAGGACATCCTTGATGCCCTTAATTTAAGAACGTTGTATGGGTGGCTGTCCACAAACTTTTGGACATATAGTGGAGCTGCTTGATGTTAGAACTATTAAAAAAGAGCATAAAAAGTGTTTCTTATTGAAGCAAGTTTTTCTTTGGAGTCTTACATGCAGGAAGCTTGCCTTTCTTTCAGGTTTTTGAAATACCAGCCGCCTGTATACTCATCAGTAATTTTCTGCCTACAAATGTATTGTTACTGTCAGGTCAAAACTCCACTAGGGGTGAGCAGTATGACTATTTGTAATCATACTGTGCTAAATTATGTCATAATACACCACAGAACACTGTTATGAGTATACTGTAGATATAATCAGCACTTACAGAATGACCACCTGTATGTTTTGCTAAAAAGAAAGCATATTAGGTCCTGTTTAATTGGATTTAGTGTAGTGCAGTTTTCTTTTTTTATGGAACACTGCTGGTGCTTTTTTTGTCCGTTTCACCTTATTAAACCTCCGAAAAACTCAATATTGTGATGCGTTTTGTGTATCGTGAAAAAGTGTTCAAGTATTTTTGCCATCTGTGAAATAGTCATGATGAATGGACCAGTAGAAACAGTCCAAAAGTGCTTGAGAAAATCTTGTTACATTAGCATACGCGAACTTATGAACACTTTTTTCCATCCCCAAAAAAACATTTTATAGATGGGTGTCTATCTCATGTACATAATTTGGTCACTAGAGGTTTTCTAATCCTTGCTTACATAAAACTGAAAGCTAATGACTAATACATGAAAAAATATGATGCCTTTTATAAATTATGCTCCTAAAAAGAGAATTCAAACTGTGTGTGTGTGTTTTAGGTGTAGGAGCAATGACATGGTCCCCGCTGGCCTGTGGGATCATCTCAGGGAAATATGACAGCGGGGTGCCTCCGTACTCCCGCGCCTCTCTCAAGGTACTACGTTTCCCATCGGTCCGTCTGTTCCTCGCTGTTCCTAGTGTTCTCGAACATTTGTGGCATCAAAAGTGGCTCCTCATGTCTTCGGTGTTCTAATGGATGTGTTCGTGTCTTCCAGGTTCTAGCTTTGGGTGTTTTCCCCTGTAGATGTGTTTGTCTGTGAAAGTTCCTTGTTGTGGCATGAACCTTCAGACCACAATCTTCTCTACGTTTTCTTTTTGTTTTTGTTTTTTTTGTTTTTGTTTTGTTTTGTTTTGTTTTGTCATGTGACAGTGTTTTTGTGGTAACTCTGAGGAGGATATTTAATGCAAGTTTGGTGCATCTGCCTCACCCACACCCACACACACATACTCAGTCTTACACACACCCACAGCAGCATTTCTCCAGTGCAGTACTGTGTAACTGTATGTTGGTGGAGTGGCATGCAGCGTTGTATTGCTGTTGGTCATTTGGTCCTCGCTGGACCTTCAACCAGTCATCCCTTCCTCATCTACCCTTCCCCTCAGTGTGATCGCACCAGGGTCATTCATACTGTGTTCTTTCACTGTGTCTAAATCACGTATGAAGTGACACTTGAGTAATGTCCTGCGCTGGTGATCTGGACAGTGATGGGTCTCTGTGTACTTCAGATCTATGAGTGCTTGGATCACCAGAGCAAACTGGACCCTTCCCACTGTTAATCTTAACCAGTGATGTACCGTCCGGGTTACTTTATCCTGTCCCGGCACGCACACAAACTACTCTAATTATTCTGATGATGGGTAGATTCGATCCAACCCCAACATTAAAACAACTAAAAACCATTCAAAATGAAAACATTAACCCTTAGAAGTCCCAGAAGTCTCTGGCAAAAACAAAAGCTTGTACACTACCAGTCAAAAGTTTGGACGCATACTTTGTCTGATGTTTAAAGGTTTCAGTTGTTTCTAAGGCAAATATGAATATTCAAACTATTGCATGTCTAGTAAGATTATTTTGAAATGAGTAGTTTCATTTAAATCCATCCATCATTATATCACTCTTATTGCTATGTGTCTTGTTAATGCATTTCAGTCAGTCGTTTTGTAGTCTGTTTAGTAGGCGGCCAGTATTCCTGACTGAAGTAATACCGCGTGAATGCTTTAATAGTTTTGTTGGCTTTGTTATTATTCTGTTCTGTGTTCTGCCTGTTCTATTAGATGTGTCCAGACTCCTAACTGGTAGTGCAGATTAATCATTTCTCACTTACAGCTCATTGAAAAAAAATGGTGCAGTTTTATTAATCTTTCGATTAACACCTGATTTGCTTTTGTAAATGGAAGAGAAGATATTTTATTATGATTGGAATATGATGAAAATTTGATGTGCAGTCTTTACATTTTTTGCCAAGTTTCTGTCATAGTTTGACCCCCAAACAAACAGAAACAATTGAAAGTTCTATCAGGAACCTGTTAGTACAGGATGTAAATCAAATATAAATCTAATTTGTTACTCACTGTTGTAATTAATTATGTAATTGCATGTCACTAGTATGGCAAAATGAAAGTAGACACTCTGGATTCCTAAGGGTAAAATCAAGAAAATGAGTACCTAAATGTCTATTCATAGAGTAAATATTTAACATAATCAGTGTTTGTGTGTGTGAAGTCTCTTTCACCCCTTAAAGTTGTCCAAGCAAAGAGAAACCCCCATGGCTTGGTCATCTTTTCGGGAAAAACAGAGTCACGTGTTTAAAAACAGGCCCTTGCTCACAAAGGTGCTTCATGGTGTGAATTCTTGTCCCAGTGTGTGTGTATGTATGTATGTACGTATGTATGTATGTATGTGTGTTTGTGTGTGTGTGTGTGTGTGTGTGAGAGAGAGAGAGCACCGCCGTGCAGCAGGGGCCCCTGTTTTTGAGCAGGTGTGCTGTGTTGTTGACAGGGCTACCAGTGGTTGAAGGACAAGATCTTGAGCGAGGAGGGCCGGCGTCAGCAGGCGAAGCTGAAAGAGCTGCAGGCAATCGCCGAGCGGCTGGGCTGCACACTGCCACAGCTCGCCATCGGTACGCAATACCCCCTAAAGACACACTGCCGCTCTCTCTCTTTCTGTCTGTCTGTCCGTCCGTCCTGAACCTCGCTCGCCCCCAACAACCTCATTCCTTCCGTCTTCCACACTCTGTCACACACACACCACACACATACATACATACATACACAGACACACATACATACATGCATACATACACACACAGGGATTAGAAGCAAATTTTTTTTTATTTATTTATTTTTTTTATGATGAGTGTTAGAAGAGAATACATAAGATGACAGCCCAGTCAGCCAGCGTTAGTCTAGCTGACTGATCTGTGCACTGCCCATTAATCAGTTTTTATTGATACTGCTTATAGGTTGGACAAGCTTCTGCAGAGTGCTAGTAAAATGTGAAAAGCCACCTTCTTAGGATAGAGCTTTTTATTTATTAGTTTGTTTAGTTGAGGTTTTACAACAAGAGACTTAAACATTGTTAACTTTTAAAGGAAGTTAACAGCCAAAATGAAAAAATTACTCATTGATAAATCTATTGTAAACATGCTCCCTCACCTCTTACAGTAGTGCTGCAGTCGTCTCTAGCGTGAAATTTTCTAAATAAAAAGTTTTAAACTAAAACTACAAGGACTTGGTGGCAGCTGTTCGAATTTATTTTCACTAGCTGGCTGAATTTTATCTTTAACAAAGAAAAAAGATTGACGAACATTTGAGGTCGCTATATCACTAATGCTGGCTCCACAGATGCGTTTATTAGCCTGTAGATCAGTGGCTAACAGGGTTTAATGAACGCCTCAGGGATTTTCAGTAAGTGTATGATGCATTGGCATAATGCATGTTGGGTATTGTAGTGAGAGAACACAGATGGACGAAAACACAAAAGCAAAACAAAATCATGAACTACCGAGGCTTAGGGGGTGCTACTCATAAATACCGCATAAAATAACAACTAATATATTAAATGCTGGTTTATGTGGGAATGCTCACCACTTTGACACCTCTAATAATGACTTATCGAATATAGAAATTGGGACTCAATGTTAATCATTTAGTCACATCATTTATTTCTATAGCATTAAAAATGCAATAACATGAACGTAATGCTGACAGTTTAGTATTTTAATTCTACATCGCTCAAACATTCTGCTCTTCTGGATCAAATACATCATCAGATATAACCATCTGTCTGAGGCCGATTACAGAAGCCTTAAAGCACCATGTTTTATACTCTGTTTTCCCATGATGAGTTATTTTCATTTGTTTTCTGATTTCAAGTTATTTATGTCATTGTCTTGACATAAAAAATGTCACAAGATATTTATGGCCCTATTACAATATAACAAATACTGTCTCGATAAAACAATGTTTGTGTCAAGATAATATATAACTCAAGTTATTTAAAAAAACGCAAGATCTCAAGAAAACAAATGAAAATAACTCATTTTCACGGAAGAACTGAGTAAACAAAATTGCGAATCCATGGCCATTTAGCGCTTCAGTAGTCGATAATGATGTTTAAGAAGCGATTATCTGCTGATGCCGAAATGATGCCGATATCATTGTGCATCCCTAGTTATTATTTTTTTAATTTATCTAATATATAATCTGCTCTGGAAGAGTTCAAAATGATTTTTGTTCCTGTGTCCAGTTGGATTCTGTGAAAAGTATAGTTCAATTTTAGTTTTTTTTTAACCGTTTCTAATCCCTCCACACACACACACACACACACACACGCATCCCTAAATGTCCTTAAAGTGAAGTGTGAGTGGGTTCCTGTCTCTGTGTGAGTTTTGGGTGTGAGGAGTGTAGGTGGTTTGTGAAGTCTGGAGAGAGTGAAGTAGTCTAATGGCTCAGCACAGTGCTGGAATTAGTTTCATAGCAATGGATTACACTGTGTGTGTGTGTGTGTGTGTGTGTGTGTGTGTGTGT
>JAILXH010051034.1:0-17248 GCA_023558415.1 Piaractus mesopotamicus
ATAATGGGAAACTAATAGTTGATTATTATATAATTAATGATTGATTAGCGACCCTTAATGTAAAGTGTTACCAATAAAACAAATGGAAGCAATGTGCCAAGTCAACTGGAATGCTCTCATTCACTGCTCGTTTGGATCACATGAGACGCGAGCTGCCATTCATCTGTGATAAAATATGCTGTTACGGTGATATAAGATTCTGTGGCAGTGGATGTCTTTGCATCACGTTACAGCCATCCTACCCATTTTCTTCAGTGATTCTATAACTTCGGTTTTGGTCTGGTTGTAGAGAGTGGGGATCACTGTGTCAGTAAAATATCTTCAAGACGGGTTGCTGTATCTCGGCTCCAAAGTGTGGGACATAGGGCGAAAGCCCTGGTTCTCAGCGACTGAGAACGGACGCAAATCCTTGGCAATAAAAGTTGCGACAGAGTTTGTAATACGCTTCGCCCTTACCGACTTGGGTGGAAGCTTTGACATCACTTGCTCGATGGTCCGCTGGTTGGCAGCAACTACAACCATGTGGAAACATGTAATATGGTTTCTCATGTTTGTCGTTTCCAAAATATTTTAGTTTAGTTTGACACAACTTTTATATAGTGTGGCTCCTGTCCAGGTCCTTTTTCCCTTCACAGAAGCCAAAGTGCTTTCATACGCTGGCTCAGGGGTTGGAATCATACCTAGCTAGTAGCTAACGACAAGACAAAGAGAATGATTTAAGGCGAACATCGATAGTTTGGAGAAGAATGGACATATTTGCATTTATAAGCACTCAGCTGGTTTCCTGGCACATTTAGTCTGCAATGAGAAACTGTTAGTCACGAAGCTGAAGTTAGCTTCTTGCTCGAATTGTCCTGTTCCACCTTAAAAGGTGCAGCAGTTACATTCGGGCACTATTTAAGGTGGAATGGGAAAATTCGAACAAGAAGCTGGCGAATGAAAAGCTGACTTCAGCCTAGTAAAAAATTGAATGTTGAGAGACATTTACATGAATTTATTCTACTTTTGACGAAAAGTTTCCTGCTGGGGATGTGAGAATAGCGGTTATAAGTCTGCATTTTCGTTTAGATTTTTTAGCCTATACTAGCACATCAATACGTACTGATACATATTTACAGCCACAATGGTAAAAATGGGTATAAAATGTTGTGGCTCCCAAGGTGGTTTGATGTTTGTAGAAAGGTCAAATGGCTCTTCTTAACACGTGGGTTTGCCACCCCTGCTATGGCTTCTAATGCAGCGGGTGCCGGTCAGATTTCTCTCTCATCCATTCATGTTTTTGTTATATGCCACCATGGACTGTCCGGGCTCTGCACTTCCGCACTTCCAAGTTCTGCCTTTTGTGTTCCATCAACATTACATTATTTATTAAAATTTTGAGAATCGATTTTGCCAAGTGTAAATCGATTCAGAATCGGCCACGGCCTCATCACGATGCATCTAAGAATCGATTTTTCCCCCTACCCCTAATTTCAATACTGTTAGAAGTGTTGGAATACACTACATCAGTTAGTAGTTCACCAGGAACCTTGTAAGAGAAATTAATGTTGAATTGATCAGTACTTTATGAGCAGTTATTCTAAGAAACCATAGTTACTAAGTAATTCTCAATAGTTATTGTTTAGTTAATGGTGAACTACCCTAATCATTAGTTCAGTATTACCTTCTGAGTAGTTAACTAGTAGTCCTTGGTAGTTAATAGTAGTTACTTAAGTGTTAATGCAGCAGGTACTCATTTGTTCCTGCTTAGTTCCTGATTAGTTACTTATTAACTACGAAACAGTATTGTAATGTGTTACCATTTCTTCCCAGAGGTGGTCAGATAACTGCCCCACAACATCCATCTGAACTAATCTAGACCTTTTCCAACATCCATCATAGACTGATTATAAATTCTTTAACTGTTTGAAAACTGCTATAAGACCTTTCTGTACAGTTTACAGGTGACATTGATTATTGATCGTAGTACCACCCTACCCTAGCCCCCCAAAAATCAAAAAAAAAAAAAAAAAAAATACATGCAGTCTCTGACCTACTTTCTATTCTGTTTTAATCTATATACTTTTTTAATATTAACTGTTTCAATGAAAATCTTGAATAAATTTTAAATGATAAAATACTGAGTAGTCCAACATCTTTTGAGAACTACTTCATCTGGCATTATAATAAATGTTACTGCAAACGTGCGTTCATGAGCTTCTTCTGCCACAGATTCAATGGCAACTTGTGTGCTTCTAAAGCCATGCCCACATGCTTTCCATATTAAAAACAAGGCATTTTCTATCATTACAGCAGTGTTTTCATAATTCAGCTAACCACCAGGACACTTAATCTGTACAGAAAATACTGCACACTGGCTATAGACGGGGATCAGAAGAACTTTCTCTTCAGGTCAGAGTTGGCATTTTTTTCCACTCCAGTCACATAAACTAAATTAAGGGGAATCCGTGCAGAAAAGCTTGCATTGCAGTGTACAGCAGAGAGAAAAAACACAGACAGTTTCTTTATAAACCTCCCTGGTGCATAAACCCACACATTTCTTACATGAACCCTATTTTCCCAATGTATTTTAAGCTGTTTAATAGTAAATTAGTCCTCTCTAATTCTCCCCCAGTTCTTTTACCAAAACAGCGATTATCACCTTTTGCACATCATCATCGGGTTACTTGTTCATTATCGACAATAACTGATTACATCGGCCTATTGTCCAGGCCTATTGGCTAATTAACCTACCACCTACCATTTTGCAGTACTAGATGTAGAGGTCTAGTGTGAATAGTTGATTACTGTGATGTTCTCGTTGCTTTATCACGGTACTGAACTTTTTTCTTTACCGCAGTCAACCACTATTGCTTAGCTAGGAAAGTAGCCTATAAAAACTTGCATAGCTCAGTTAAGAAACACTGGAGCAAGCTAATGCTATGTTTACATGTTGGTGTTAAAAAATAAAAAAACATCTTTCCATGCCTTTTTGCACAACTGACAGTGGCATGCACCTGTGTAAACATTGCCACGGTAAAAGCATCTGCTGAAGATCTGTGACATAGTCAAAACACAGGCGTGGGTCAAAACTGAGAAGTGCAAAAAGATCACACAAGTGATCATATCACGAGGCGAACAAAACAATAGGGCAAGACAAAAGACGAGGTCAAAAAGGCAGGCAAAATAGTCAAAACACAGATCCAAAATACCAGGCAGCAGTACAAAAGGGAACAGGCCAAAGGCACAGTCGAAAACGAAGCAATGGTCAAAAACAGAATCAAGTAAACAGAAATAACGCTCAGTATGTTCTCAGGGAAGCAATACCTTGCACTTATACTAGCGAAAGCTCGGGCTTATATACTGCTCTAGCTAAACACATGATTTAGGCACACAGGTGGAACAGTTACTACTGTCAGAGACTGAGATCTCTGACAGGTGTGTGAGAATGTCACGTGATCTCCCAAGGGAGCTTGGGAAATGAAGTCCATTTCGGTCTGTGAGTTTGTACAAGGCGTGACAGATAGGAATAACTTGACTGGCCTGCACATAACCCTGACCTCGACCCCATCAAACTTTGGAATGAACTCGAATGACCTTACTAATGCCCTTATGACTGAATGTCAAGTCAAGACCACAAGTGTTGTTACAAAGCAGCTTTACAGAGAATCCAAGTGCAAGCCAAAGTGAGCAAACCAAGGGCTACATAGGGAAGGAAAAACTCCATAAGAGCAAGAGGAAGAAATCTTGAGAGGAACAAAGACTGAAAAGAGGAACCCATCCCCTATCTTGTCGCCTCCAGATAGCAAAACACAATAGAAAAGATTGGAGGGAAAGGGTATTCATTAACAAAACTGAAACAAATACACAACAAAAATTGTGCAATAACACGTTGGGTAAAACGAACAATGTATGGCAACTGTATCCAAGTCCAAGCACAACCTTCAAAGCCATAAAGAATATCCAATATGCCTATCCTTCAAACTTGTCATCGCTCGTTCCTCTGTTGGTCTCTAAACAGCATGTGAAGCATACTTTTGTCAAAGGATTGCCACATAATAAAAAGCACACATAATTTCTGAAATAACGGAAATTTGACCAAAGATATGAGTCACTGGTGGTGAATTTGTGTGGTGAATGTGAAGTTGGGGGTGGGAGGTTGTTACAAACCCCCTTTTAATACCCTTGATTTCAGAAGAAACATTGGATGAGCAGGCATCTGCAAACATTTAAATACATATATGTACTACATATTCACACAGCATAAAATGATCCACTCTGATCCAGTCATACCAGTGCAACACACAGTAACACGCCACCACCACACAAAGGTCACTGTAGTGCTGAGAATGATCCATCACCCAAATAATATCTGCCTTGTGGTGGTCCTGTGGGGGTTCTGACGATTGAAGAACAGGGTAAAAGGAGGCTAACAAAGTATGCAGAGAAACAAATTAACTAGAGTATGTAACTGTAGAACTACAAAGTGCACCAATATGGTAAATGGAGCTGATAAAATGGACAATGAGTGTACAAACAAGGAGGTGTTCCTAATAAAGTGCTCTGTGAGTATACGTAAGTACTTTTATCACATTGAACTTTCATGCTTAAACACATCAGCTCTTGTCACATGCCATTATAGTATAAGAATAGAGAAGGCACAGTCTGGGAGAACAGGAGAGGAGGCGACTCACAGCTTTCCAACTGCATCGTACAGGTCTGAGTGTCCATTGGAAAATTCTTCAAGTCCATTGGGCAGGACAATATAAGTGTTAGCCTGAGACGATGCAAAAAATAGAAGAGAAGAAATACATGAATTACATGAAGTCAAGGAAGAGACAGTAGATCATAAAAATAATCAGAGACACTGGTATGAACAGTGCTGTTTATTGTACCTGTACCAAAGTCATAAGTTACTGTGCTTTCTGATCACATGGCTTCTCAGTAATAGCGAACTAAATGCCTTACACAATTCTCTGTTAGTCTGTAATAATGACACAGACTTTCAAGCAAGCATGGGAAGCACTATAACAATCATCCAGTCTGGATGAAGTTTGGATAAAAGAAGCTTTGTAGTAAAAATAAAATAATAACATAGCTGGCCCACTGATTTGTTAAGATTTTTTAATATTCCTTTAGTGGTTGAGTTTGACACCCCTGTTCTACGATGTAGGTTGAGACACTAAACACTTTAGACTTATGGTTCCTGTCACCTCCACTGTGAACAATTCTGACTTGGTAAGTTTCTCTGGGACAGAGTATTTCACATCAAACCACTGAATGACTTTGTTTTCATTTTAATCATTTAATTATGCAAAAATGTACAAAATCAGAGATATTCCCATTTAAGCCTAATGGCCCACGTAAACACACACACACACACACACACACACACACACACATAGTGTGTGTTGTAGTGAACATGTCAATAAGTACGCCTCATCTGTCTCTTTCAACATCAGTATCTGTGGCCCTTTGACAGCAGGAATCACATCAAAGGCTAAAGCATCCGAGGAGGTCACTTATGGAGCTTTACTTCTTGTTGTTTGGCTGGTTGAGCTGTAGCTGAATATCCTCCAAAGCCAGACATACACTGTGCAATTTTAGAAATCTTGTTCTTTGGTGAGTCACACTGTAAATGTGAATAGACCACCATGTATGGACTAAGCTTATATTTTATATACTCGCACTGTAGGAAAATGATCCGTTCATGCTACATGAAACGCAGCCTCTACAGACAGCTTAGTTCATGAACAATTTCAAATAAAGCTATTTCATTCCAAATAACATTCTGCATGCCAAGTACTGAGCAAATACGCAGAGAAACTGAGCAGCACTCTGCACTGAAGCTAAAAGCCAGGATGTACACGGTAGCACTGTCTACAGCCTGTTTTACAATGAAAGTAAAAAAAAATCAATGTATGTATTTATACCTCACAACTCTTCTCAGTTTAAAAAGTCAGCATAGACAGACTTTGATAAGGAACTGTACATTTTTTCGCCTCCGTCTGGCTAGCCTATGTGTCTCCACACATATTGTGAAAGCAGTTGTGTTTGTGTTTAAAAACAAGCTAAAATCGCACAGTGAATTCCTGGTGAGAATTTGTCAAGGCCCAGGACTCGGGAGGGGCCCATTATCACTGGTTTGCTTTTATACATAAGAATTCCATCCAAAACATGGATCGATTGCACAATTCCATACATCACTTTTCTGTGAGATTGGTAATAGCATAATCTGCTTTCTTCTTTTTGTTGTTTTCCCTGGATACAAACACTCAAGCAGTGAAGAACAACACTTTTTGTCCACAACAATTCTTTACCCGTCATCACCAAACTTGAAAAGGGAAGTAATGCAATATGTCTAAGCTTACATTACAAAATGAACCAATCACATTATCCCCACATGACGCCTGCAGATAGCTTACACACATGCAGCAGACTGCACCACCTAATTACTGAGTTCAGGTGTTTCAGCCACACCCATTGCTAACAGGTAAATAAAATAAAACACTCATAGCCTTGCAGAGGATGCCACCCCTGCCACAAGTCAGTTTGTGAAATTTCTGTCCTGCTAGATCTGATCTTGTTAACTGTAAGTGCTATTATCGTGAAGTGGAAGCACCTAGGAGCAACAACAGCTTAGCCACGACACGGTACTCAGAGTGTTGCCGGCAAGAGCTGGAGTGCACAGTGCCTATCTTTTGTTGAATCACTCACTAAAGAGTTCCAAATTGCCTCTGGGAGCAACATCAGAAAATAACCATGCATCAGGAGCTTTACGAAATGAGTTTTCATGGCTAAGCAGTTACACGCAAGCCTAAGATCAAAATGCACAATGCAAAGCGTCGGAGGGGAGTGGTGTAAAGCCTGTTGCCACTGTACTCTGGAGCAGTGGAAACGCATTTTTTGGAGTCACACTTCTCTATCTGACAGTCTGATGGACGAGTCTGGGTTTGGTGAATGCCAGGAGAACATTACCTGCCTGACTGCATTGTGCTGAGTGTAAAGTTTGGTGGAGGAGGAATAATGCTATGGGGTGGTTTTTCAGGGGTTGGCCTAGAAATTCATGCTTCAGCATACCAAGACATTTTGGACAATTCTATCCAACTTCTATCCAACAGCTTCCAACTTTGTGGGAACAGCGTGGAAATGGTGATTTACACATAAAGGAGCAAGGAGAGAATTCACATGGTTTTATAATGGGATTAGTTTAAGAAATTCCAAAGGGATAGGATGGGAAGACAATAACAGTATGACAAGAGAAGTAGGATGATATAAGGCCAGCTCAATTTCCAACCAGGGAGGTTCATTGTTTGATTCATAGGCTTGAATAATACGGAAAGTTAGGCAATCCCATATCTCTTATCTGTTTTGGTGTTTGTAAAAATCCTTTCTGATTCAAATAAAACAGGTGAGTGGACAGAAGCCAAGGGTGAGGCATAGAGAAGACTGACGCATCAAACCCAAACCTCTCCAAAACAGAAAAAAAGAAAATTCCACTCAACCCAGTCAAATTCTTTTTCATCATGTAATGACAGGAGCACCTCTGGCCTTTTGGGGTTTGGACTAGAACAGTAAATAATATTGAAATTGTCTACGAAGGTTTGAAAACAAGTCTATTCTTAATGAAAACAGTAATTGTGGGAAGGCCGACTGGATACTTGAACCCCCAAGGGTCAGTGATTTAGTACTAAGGAAAGATCTAATTTATTAAGCAGATTTTGTAGGTGATTAGGCTTCATTAGATGACCTATGTAATTTAGGGTCAGGAACACAGTTAAAGGCCCCACCCATAAATAGGTCATGTTTATTGAAGTTAGCAAAGGATGCAAAAAAGTGAAAAAGACACACTTATCATCACATTTAGTGGCGTAGACATTAAGCTAAGATTAGAGGGTTTTTAAATGGAACATTTGGCTTACCCAGTCCTTTCACAACCAAGAATAATCTTGGTTTCTCAAGTGTGTCTTCTGTAGAAATGCAATTTAAGCATTGAGCTTTTTGAAATGAGTCAAAACCCTTCCCCACTTCACAGCATTATTAAGGCCCTTTATCTTCCAGCTGATATGCACTAGGCTTTCCCCTTTAACATATCAAGATGCCATAGCTACCTAGTCCTGTTACTTAGACATTACCTGTTTTGTCAAGTATGATTTTACCAAGCTGCCTTGAAAAAAAGAACAACGCACAGATGACAAGACAGAGCAAAAACAACACCCCCATGCTTCACTGCCTTTCCCAAACTGAAAAGCAAGAAAAACCCAAAATAGCATTAATCCAAACATTAAGTAGTCTCTACAAAAGGTAAACTACTTCTGAACTGCTATTTAGAAGCAGCCATTTAGAACTATAAAAATCAAATACATTTTAAATACATACATACATATCTGCCTAAGCATAACCTATGCTTATTTTGCTTTTGAAAGTTCACTTTCAAGTAGAATATGACTCTAAATTGTGCTGTCTCGTTCAGTGCTGAGCATGGCTTTGGAGTAGGTTATCAAATCACAAGTGTTGAAATGCTATTATCTGTTGACATTAAGAGAAAAAAGTGGGAGCTGTAGGACTTCAATCTACTCAACTGCAGGCTGCACCCAGAAGTGCGTGCAACATTTTTTAATGAGTTGTGTTGAAATATTGTTTCTGCTTAATGCCTTTTTTGCTAGTAAACAGGAACATTTGCCTATTTTTAAACTCTGTTTTTCATATGCAGCTACACAGGTCTTAATAGATTTTTTTTTATTACTAAATATAATAGCTGTTTTAGCCAGAATATCTTAGAATATCTTATCAGTACTTTCAATTTTGTACTTTGATTCAAGTACATTTTAAAGTAATTACTTTTATACTTTGAGTCAAGTAGAAATATAAAAATAAATATAAATATTTAAATATAAACACATAGAAATATAAAGGACTTTTAATTTTATTGGAGCAATATTTTATAAAAAGCATCTCTACTTCCACTCAAGTACTGTATTTGTGTACTTGGTCCACCACTGTAGCTAACTAAACAAACCTTATGATCGTGACTGCATTTGCATTACACTTATACATTGGACTACACTAGTTATATAAATCACTTTATTCAATTATTTTACACAATTCTGAAACTCACTTATTATATTTGATAATTTATTATCTTTGTTAAGTTCATTCAAACCAAATAGCATTACCTCTTCTGTAGATTATAGTCAAATTAATTTCCATGTGTGACATAAAATTTGATAAGTCCAAACCATGTGACATAAGCATGCAAACTGACTGTAATACATAATGCATAACAAACTAGCTATATAGTGTAATGTACATTTATACATATTTCTAGCCAACCTTGTAATGCCTTATAAAATTATAATGTATTATGAATAGTATTCATAGAAACCCAAAGGAAGCATGTCTTTTAAGATCAACATGTCTTTGTCTCAAGAGAAGTAAAGCAGGTCTCAGTATTGTAATAATAAAGGATGAATGATTTCTGAATTCTGAGGGTTGTTTCTCAGAAGCCGAATTTTAGGAATATGAGAAAACTGATTAATTTTCACAATGCAAGTAGGACTTAACAATGTCTAGGAGACATAAATGAGATAAAGAGGAGATCTAATTTATTTCTTTCCCTTTATTTCTTTTCTAACAACATCTGACTTCCTTGATTTAGAGCCAAACTAAATTAGACTTTTGTGTTGCCTTGGCAGCATTTTAAAAACACAAATAATATCCAAAATTGGTTCCTACAATAATAACATATTTGTTCCCAGCTAAATCTTATCCCCTGTTACCTGATGCTATACAGTACATTTCCGTTCTGGAAGATCCGTAGTAGCTTGTTATCTGTAGTGACTTCATGGAAGTTTGCACCCTTCTCGTTGGCAAAGAAGAGATCAGGTTTCCATATAGAGTCCAGCATAGAGGGGTCCAGATCCAGAGATGTGTCTGGATACTCACTGTAGGCCAGTCGAGGGTCATTCCACTGTTGACGCAGAAACACATTAAGCCTGTAGTCCTGAAGAGAAACGTATTATAAAATGCAAATCATTATAGAGAAAACTTACTCAAATCTAACACTTTTCTAAAATAAAACTCAAATTCAAAACGTGATTCATCACATTTTTAGATTGCCACTTTTAACATTATTAGTTTTAATGTTCTTGAACAGCAGCTCACTGACCACAAAACACACAGCAACTGTAGAACAAACATTTATTGAATGTTAATTACAAAAAACATCAAAACCACTTAGGCTGGAACTAAGACCGGTCCAGCTGGAAATATCTCTTATTACTTAAGTTAGTCACATTTCTCAATAAGAATACATTAATTAACAATACAGACAGTATTCATCATTACTGAATGGTAATGTGTAAGCAATGTGTCTATTAATCATAAATAATATAGCAACACTGATAACCAACATTATTTTAGATATTATTAAGTAGTTCTAAGTATTATGCAACATAACATGTAACATAATAAACTGCAATAAAAATCTAAAGCCTTTTTAATTTATCAATGTTTACTGTACTTATTAAATCATCATAATTTTGACTAAAATCTTGATTTATTCATTAGCAAATAATTGATAAAATTGGCAAATGATTAAGCTTCATTATCATGAATCATTATCATGTAGCTTTAGCTATCATGTAAAAGTCAGAGACCATCCTTTATTTATTTTTTTCCAGTCAAAACAGCCATTAAGTATGTTATTCAAAAAGAAGAAATAATATGTTTAACAGAAAATTAAACAGAAGCAGAACTACAAAATATAATATCCAATGTTCCAGTATTTATTGTGCCCACTCTTTGCCTTTATTATAGCTTCCAACCTTTTTACGAGACTTACTTTCAGTTTTTCAAAGAAACCTACAGGGATATTTTTCTACAACTCAAAATTCAGTCTTGCATTTTGTGCTTTTCACAACTGAAGAAATCCTAAACACATTCAATGATGCTGAGGTCTGGGCTCTGTGGTGGCTAGTCTAATGTTCTGAGAGCAATATCAGCTTTATTTTTTGGTAGGTCTTCACATTCTTAGCAGTGTGCAAATGTTTTACAAATGGTATTGTCTGTTTTGATATGGTTTGAAGTCTTTCATTGTTTCAGCAATATACTACAATTCTGTTACTTTCAAAAATCTCAATGTCCAGTTCTAATGCAATGTTTCTTCTTTTTTTGTCGATTTCCCTTTCTCAGTAACAGCTTCTTGACAGCTACACATCCTTTCAGTATATGGCAGGTTTTGGGAGTCAATACACGCAGGGATACCCACATTAACACGTACACATAATTTTGTGTTAATGGGGGCATACCCACATTTTAATGTGGGAATACCACACCTAATTTTGAGTTAATGTGGAAATACCCACATTAATACGTACACATAATTTTGTGTTAACTTTTGTGTATTTTTTGTAATACCATGTTAATACTTAACCTGTTAACATGATACATTCACATTTTCTTTTGTGTTGAATTAGAATTTTACTTACACTTGATAACACTAAATAATAACATTATTCCTTTAGTGAATTCAGCATACATTTTTCAAAGATACTAGTTACTTTTGTAGATTTTTCCATTTTTATTAAGACATGTTATCAGGTGAGCAAAGACAGTGAAACACATCATTCTGCCATCAAGGTAGAATTGTTGCCTAGTGACTACTTTGTTTCCTGTTGCAGAGGCCTTCCCTTCAGCCATCCATGCTTAAAGTACCTTTTATCAGAAGGGAGGTTCACTGGTTAAAATATGAATGGGGCAGCTCTTCTCCTCTGTACCTGTGGGTAGCAGCACCTCCTATCAGCACAGCAAAACTGAAATAAACTATATACAATACCTATGATTTAATTGGAAATTATATAGTAAATTTATGCAGAAATGTTAGCGATATTTAGCACAAAACCTCAACATTTACATTTTAAGTAGCTACCGTTACAATAGTGCTAATTTCTGGTAGCTTGCTGGTAAAATTTTTAGTGTTATGTGTTTCTGCTGCCCAGCCAAATCCAGATGAGGGGCTTGGTGGGGCAGCCGTGAAACAGCCTTGGGCTAAGAGGTGGACCCTTAGGAATATTAACTACGGTTTTACTACGGTAGTTCATAGTAACTATTGTTTAGAGCATAGTAAATCATGAATCTACCATGATCTACTATGGTATCTTATGGTAACCATATTTATACTGTCATGCCATGGTTTTACTATGGTGGTATATATTAACTATGGTTATTGTACAGTTAACCATGTATCTAAAGTGATCTACTATAGCACCTTATGGTAACTATGTTTATACTATGATTCTGCCATGGTTCTATTATGGTGCTTTATAGAAACTATCATTACTATATAGTCAACCTTAAATCTACCATGAACTACTATGGTATCCTATGGTAACTATGTTCATATTGTTATACTGTCAGAATTTTTACCCCTTTTATAAACCAACCTGAATGTAAAGTAAAAGCATGGAAAACTGAAAAAACAATAAAGCAGAGTAGAATGCCATGGTGGAGATACTATGATAATATAGTAACAGTGGTTAAAATATGGTAGTATAACCATGGTTTAGCAATAGTAGCAGAGATACCATAGTAACCATGCCATTCCACAAAAATCAATGGATACTATGCTAGAGATACGATAGTAACCAAATGTAGCATGCCATGTGCTCCCCATGGCACATAAAGGACGCTGGAGGCAGGAGAAAGGTCTGCAGCAGCCATTTTACCTTTTATTTTTATACCAAACGCAAACAAAATCTCACCAAACCAAAGCTGGCCACTTATCAGTTATCAAACTTCAAAGGAGGGAGGGCTCAGGACTTGCCTGCCGTCTACCATTCCCTCACAGTTCTCATTCTCTCCCTGCCAACCGTACGAGGTTTCATCGGCACAGGGGTTCGGGCCACATCTTTCTGCCGGCTCTCGTGCCAGTCATCGGGGCCTGGGGCACAGGCTCACGGCACACCACACCATAGTTTTCTTTCCAGCAGAATACTATTAAGATTAAGATTAAGTGACCCTTATTAGTTCCACAACGGGGAAATTTCACCTCTGCATTTAACCCATCCATGCAGTGAAACACCACATACACACTAGTGAATACACACACACTAGGGGGCAGTGAGCACACTTACCCAAAGCGGTGGGCAGCCCTATCCACAGCGCCCGCGGAGCAGTTGGGTGTTAGATGCCTTGCTCAAGGGCACTTCAGTCACTTACTGCCAGCTCAGGGGATCAAACTGGCGAACTTCTGGTCACAGGGCTGGTTCCCTAACCTCCAGCCCATGACGGTAAAACCGTAGTAGAGATCCCATAGTAACCACACCATAATTTATTTCTGACAAAAACATATGGATTCCATACTATGGTAAAGCCATGAGATCTTCATTACCTAAAGTCCTATGGGACAGGAGGTAGGCAGGGCCTAAATCTTGTAAGGGAACGGGAAGTCAACTCGCACACAACTCGCATTGTGTTTTAATCAGACACACTGGCGTTCCTCCCGCTTTCAACCAGAAAGTCCTTTCCTTAACAACCATGATAAAAATACCATAGTAACCACACCATAGTTTTTCTATGACAAAGAACATGGATACCATACTATGGTAAAACCATGGAAGAGATACCACCATACCACTGTTTTCTTTTTGCCAAAAAACATGATACCATACTATGGTAAAGCCATGGCAGACATACCATGCCATAGTTTTCTTTCTGCCAAAAGAACATGGATACTATGCTATGTTAAAACCATGGTAAACCAATGAAGTGGCGGGTCCGCTGCCCAGTGGGGTTCCAGGACAGATCCAGGGTAAAGTGAATGGCCAGAGAGCTCACTCATGTGCACAATGCTGATGGCTACTTGTCTGTCAGGTGGATAGGAGAGGAAGGCCTCCATGCCTCCCTAGCCTTGTGCTTAGGCCTGAGCAGAGGTCAAGGATCCTCGGCTTGGTCTGCCGCAGCAGCCGCTTGGGGAATACTGCCAACCAACTCGGTGGTATTTGCCTGTGTGGATGCCAGCAAAGAGTTAAGAAGATCCTTGTCGTCCTTTATTTGATAAAGTACAGAAATTCTTCTTTCAAATTCTGAAATCTTTTGGCTTAGCCATACACAGCCAATGCACCCCGCTTGAGAGCTAAATGGGGGCATACTGAAAAGTGTCTCAGTAGTTTGAAAATAGGCCAAGAAATAAAGAGTCTGTATATTAGGCCAGTCAGTGCAGGAGCTATGTTGAATAAAATTCAAAACTTAAAACAGAAAATAAAAATAAAATAATTAAAAAATACGGCTAGTTAGCCTGGTCGAACTAAGACAAAAAACAACTTAGCTTAGTAGTGACGCTCTACTCTGATGCGCTGCTTTAGTTGTCTCTTATATCCTTTTTGGAGAATACTTCGGTTTTAAAGCTACAAGCTACACCAGTTTCCCTTCCTTTTTGTTTGGTCTGGAATGAAACGCATGGGCAGGGCACGGATGGTCTTTAAGGACCTGCTAGTGTTCAAAGCATTTCTAAATACAATTTAAAAATTTTTGAGTTATTGTGGTATGGACAACAGCACACATCAAGCCTCATGTTTGAATTATGTACTCCATACCACAGCCAATTTAATTTTTCTCACTAAAACTTCTGCGGCTAGCACTACTGGAATTCTAGTGCAACAAGAAGCAAAAAAACAGCAAAGCAAAATAGAGAGGCATAATGGCAGCCCCCTTTGGATTTTCAGTAAAATCTTGGATTCATTAGCTTTAGTAGATATTACTGGAAACGTAATAAAAGTTGATGAAGGCATAAGCGGCTGTCTGCAACCTCTTTTTTGTTTGTAATGATACACATGGTGATGAATTATCCTGTCTTGTTGAAATGTCCTTCGACAACAGATATTTGTAGGTACATCTCTACATTAAACTACAGGTAAGATATTTTGATAGCTTAAATCACCTTATCACAAACTGCTGCCTATATTAAAACTATAGGTAGGACAATTTGATTGCCTAAATGGCCTTATTAGAAAATGCTACCAGCTACTACCACTATTAAACTATATTTAGGAGATTCTGAAATGCCTAAATCACTTCATCAAAGGTAAGTAGTATTATTAATACTACTTGTTTATTTAGTTCTTATAATACACTTGAAGAACAAGTCACTAATGGAATAAGTCTGGCTGAAATTGCCTTAAGCTATTTTCTCATCCATTTCTGTGTAGTGACCTGCTGAAATTCTTTTTTGCCAAAGAAAATAAAAAATACGCCCCCCTCCAAAAAAAACAAAAAAAAACAAAAAAAAAAACAGAAAAAACCAACTTGCTCCTCCATTATGAACAGTAATGGACATACTACCAAGAGTGTCAGTTTTTGTATTTCAAACTTCAAATTACTGGCTTGATAAACTAAACTTTTACCATATCATGTTGGTAAACAAGCCAAGACATCTCTTTTCTCCTTCAAACAAAGTATTTGAAGTCATTTAATTGAATCAATTTTGTGCATTGAGCATACCCAGAGCCTGTCGGCCCAATGTGCTCACTGTGCACATTATGTAGGGCCCCACAAAATATGCAAGGGCTCTGTCTCCCTCTTGAGTCAAAGCTGCTTATTATTTAACTTTGATCAGAGGATGAAGCAGAACTATCTATCTGATCACGAAAAATAAAAAAAACACCATAAGAGTTGCAGTAACAGCAATCAAGAAAACATGTTCTCTCCTCCCCAAGTTTAATGTAAGTAAATAACAGTCACATTTCATAAAAAAGGCTGATGTGCATGCTTGATGAACACCAATAGGCAACAGCGTTTACAAACTGCAGCTCGGAAAAGGTAACCGTGTTGCATATAAACATATTCTTGTTCACATTCTTGTGCACAAAATGAAATTCTCGCCTCCAGATGATATATGGGCATGATGGCAACTTACTCATAATTCAAAACAAGGCAGTAATTATCTAGTCCCTCAGTCAAGGTTAAGTTATGGCTCTGGACTAGTCCAAAATGGAAAGTAGCAGATTGACCTTGACTATTGATGAAAAATTGAATTTAAAATGTTGATCAGCTGGCCATGCTAAGCAATATGTATGCACATCTCTCAGTAAATAAAAACCACCAAGTATGTTGCCTAACCATAGTATAAATAGTATTGTAAATTTGAAAATGTATTAAAGGAAATCTGGGGGGAGCCAGTTTGAATGGGTCTGAAGCAGCTGATAAAATTAATAATAGTATCATCTATAATTTAGCAGGTGAGTCACAGGTCAGGTAAGAGGGCCCCTTTGAAGAATTTTGCCCATAGGGCCCCAGGGAGTTCAGGACTGGCTCTGAGTACCACTTTGACAAAACTGTTGTGTTTAGGAAACCTTCATTTTAAAGAATGAATATTTTGCCTGCTAACTTTCGCTTGAATATTGATTGTACTCTGGATGTTAAAAGAGCACAGACTGGAGGGATTCGGAGGCATACTCCTGTTTGCAGTGGATTTTGCAGTGTCACTACCTAATCTGCATTCCATAGATATACATACATACAGTGTGTAAAAGGACTGCTAAGTAGAGTGCGTCCTTTGCAGTGTGCTTAGCAGCAGTGGCCTTTGGAGGAGCCTTCCTTTGTATCTAGCACCAAATGATATGGTCTGTCAAGGATTCACAGGCTGAGCTACAGCAGCATCATAACTTCTGGCCATGATCAGCTGTGAGGCTAAAGTTTGAGGTGCTTGAATAGTAAGCAAGAGTGGAAGAAGGCAGCTATCGAAGAAAATAAAAAGAAAGAGGATTTTTTAAAACTCAAACTGAAATTAAACTGAAATGAAATGAGCCTACAGCTTGCAGTATTTTTGCATCGTAGAGAGTGGTAGAGCAGTGGTCACCAACACTGGTCCTGGAGATCTACTTTTCTGCAGAGTATAGTTCCAACCACAATCTGTCACACCTGCTCCAGCTAATTAACTTTTTCAGAATTACTTGATTGGCTGGATCTGATGCACTGGCATCAGGTAAAAAGGAGGGGCATTATGTTAGATGCAAGTTGGAACTAAACTCTGCAGGAAAATAAATCTCCAGGACCAGGGTTAGTGTCCACTGGTGTACAGATTCAGCACAAAGCCTTACAATTTTTTTCTGTTTGCTTTTCTCCTAACCTCAAAATGACAATTGAAATTGATACAGGCATAACATTATGACCACCTCCTTGTTTGTACTCTCATTATCCATTTTATTAGCTCCACTTACTATATAGGTGCACTTTGTAGTTCTACAATTACAGACTGTAGTCCATCTGTTTC
>JAILXH010051121.1:3910-23226 GCA_023558415.1 Piaractus mesopotamicus
CCACCCTCTCGCTATGTATTTTGAAGGTTGTTGTTAGATTAGCTTGATGAATGGAAGCTTTAACATTAGTAAATAAACATCCACCTAGTAGATTAAAGAAAATGGTGTCAATCCAAATGGAATATAGATCACAGCCTGCTTGGGCATTAGTATTACTGTCCATATTCCACACTCTAAAACTCTGAAATCCTACACTGTTCAGGTGATATTTTGCATAGTTTGACACTGTCAGAACTGTCGCTCACTGATGTATGTCTAAGTCAGACAGAGTCATTTTTTCATGTAATTTTCCTTATTTGTCCTAATTTGTGTTGTTCAGGTGTGGTGGTAGTTTAAAGAATACAAAGGAAAATGGTAATATGAATGTTAAAGATGTCTTGCATGTTGCTTAGGAATTGGTCAGAATAGGGTGTATATACTACAGACTGTCCCTGTCAGTTAAATTATCTGCACGCTGCCTTTACTGGCGTAGTGTTAGTGTGTCTATCATTTCCTGTTTTTACTTTCACCAGCCAGCATCACAGAGTGAGAGTTTGTTCTGGTGCTTGCTTTTCTTTATTCACCTAGTTACTATTATTCATTTTCTGGGCATTAACTCCTGAGTACCGTCTGACAGGAAAAGTGAAAAAGGTAACTGCACAAAATAGAAAACTTTGAAAGTTTTTTGCACTTTGCGAAACAGCTCCACAAACAATGCCTGGCAGTCACAAAGCAGCTCTCTCCTCTTAGCTATTACAATGAAGTACATCAGAGATTGAGGTCATCCATTGAGGTCCAGCAGCACCTATATTCCCTTGGTACAGGGCACTAGGGTGATACATTGCGCATTCAGGCAATTCACAGCTTTATGTCCGTCTTCATGGGATATTGTCCGTTTTGAAAAAGTCCCTGGTCCCTGAAGTAAAAATCAATCCACGAATTGTGCAGTGTCCGTTGTTTGAAGTCTATTGTGGCTTTATTCCCAAGCCAGGTAACACAAGAATGGCCCCTTTCTTCTGGGCATAGTTGATCCACAATATTGGCTACTGGGTCCTTAATTCCTTTCTATGCTAGGTAACTCTCCAGCTCCAAGTAATTCAGAGCTCCTTTCTCTCCATTTTGAATGGAGAGCTTGGCTACGTGAAACGAAAGGGATTCAATAGATGGGGATGATTTATTCAAGGGAAAGCAACAAGACTTTAGTATGAGATGCATAGCGCTATTATTTCTTGAAGGACACACGCTCGTTTTCTGCTGCACAATAGGAACAGATTCTATAGCAGTTTCAATATATTCACTTCTCTTTTTTTCCTAACCCTTGTCTCTCTTTCATACACAAATGAATTGATAAGAGACAGTGCTGAAAGAGCAAAGTTTACTAAAGAAATGTTGTGCAAGAAACAAAAGGGGCATATCATTAATATTTTACAATAGTGTTCTGCTTTTGTGGCCTGGGTTTTCTAGAATTTAGAAATGGTTGTTTTTTTGAGCTCGAAGTGTCAGTGGAAACTGTCAGACTTGGATTACGGGTTGCATCTGGCAGACATGTGTCCTTTTTGCTCTTGTATTGGTAGGTTTTTTTATCTGGATGAAATATAATTTTTATCTCAGTTCATTCAGAATGACAGTTCTTCAAAATCACTGCACACCAAGGGATATTCATTACTTTTTGTAGACCCGCCTGGGTAACCCGTCAAGTTTTCATCTCCTCTCATCTCTCATCTATTTCACTCTCCCAGAAAGCCCATTTTTCCTGCCACTTTTCCCTGCTTTACTTTGCTATGACCTTCTGGCGTAAATTGCTTGGCTTGTGTTATTCACAGTTTGAGATTTAACTGGAACAATATTTCTTCGTTGGATTTCCTACACTCTTAGGTACCCAATAACTCGTACCGATAAAACACATGCATACTGCCTCCTCTGCTCTCTACTGGATGGCATTTTTGGTTGAATCATGATTTGGTTGGGTTCATTGTAAACAACAGAGTTTAGAGCAGTCGTCAAGGTTGACAATACTTCAAGGGCTGCTAGAATAATTGAATAAACCATGAGGCAATTACATAGTTGTCTGTGACTATTTATATAGATTCATTTAGCAGGGTTGTAGAAAGTGTAGTGTGACTCCAGAAATGTTTATGAGTCCATCAATGATAGACTTAATGAATTATCTGAGCACATTTTCCATTCTTTAGTTGCATGAATGCAGTCAAGAGATGTAATTATTTATTTAGATACATTCATTGAGTCCACATGTCTACTTATCATTGGTTGTCTTCTTCCTTTGCTTTTAACTCTGTCCTAGGCTCCTATTCACTGTGACAGGAATAGTTCTCACTGTGGTTAAGCTTTAAGAGCTCTGTAGAAATCCTTATTTGAGTCTCCATTGAAAAGAATGAGCACACCTGCAAGCATTAAGCTAATCGCGATATGAGATGGTGGGTTCTACTGAACCTCCTGCCTCACCTCAGATCACTCAGGAAACGGAGCCCATTCTCCTGTTTTTACCACAGCACAAGGGAGACAAAAGATGCTGCTCTTAATTTGCAGGTAAGCCTTTCTCCTGTGTTACTATAGCCCACATTTAACTGACAGAGTGACTCGTAGCTTTTGCCAGGACTCATTTTGGGGATATAATGGCGTCTGGAGCTCTCTCCAAGTCCATTGTGGAGAACAGGGAGACGTTGTGATCATTGAGAGAAAACCCCGAAAATGTCCCAGAGGGCTTTAATCTTTCTTCATTATTTCTCCATTATGGATAAATGCTCTCTGAAGGCCTCTCTCCGGTTATAAATGAAACACTTTGACTCTTTCTCCATTCCTCATTCTCCCGCCTCCGCACCTTTCACCCCCTGCTTTCATCTTTTACACTGCCACGACTGCATAAGAGGGCTAGCCATGTGTATTCCAATTGCAGATAAAAGGATAATTGAGTTGATAAACACAGAGGTCACAGCCAGTTAAGTGTTAAGGGAGCAGAGAGTAGCTTTGTCTTGCAACAAGGATGTACTGTACCACATTACATTGGACCATTTTAATGGGTTGCTTGGTGCTGTTGGCTGATGGATACCTGGCAGGAAATACAACCATTTGGATCAATAAGACTGCGAGACTGTCCCTGCAATGACCTTGTTTTTCTACTTTTTATCTATACTGCTTTTGATCAATTTTGACAAAGTTGGCAGGCCTCTGTTATATCATTATATGTAGGAAACAGTGTGTGTTTGCTCTGTATGCTGATTGTTTTATATATGCCCATAAAATGTTATAACAGTCACATGTAAAGGACTTAGTGATGATGTCCTTTTGCTCATGATGTTAGTTTTACTTAGTGAAATTTTAATGAATTCCTCTTGACTTTTATTTTCCATTATTTTAAGTCCTCAGGCTACTAGAATGAGTTTTTCGTCTGGTATTTGCTGCACTAATTTGTCCTTCAGTCTGTCTTAATATATTAAAATAAGCCTTACAGTTCTGGGCTGCTAAGAAGCAACTTTATGGTGTGATTGTACCACCAGCATGCTTCACTGTAAGGATGGTGTTATTTCTGCTATATTGGTTTGACTTGGCATTTAAAGAAAGTTCCTTTCCTCCTTTTGCTTCATGTTTGCTGGATTATTCAGGTTCTTTTCAAAATGGCTTCTGTCTAATCACCCTGCCGTACAAGCCAGATTTTTACGATGTTTTGTAAATTATTGACTGGTGCATGTTGTTGTTCTTGGCCTCACAGTAGACTTCATTTCCTCCCCCTGGCTTAGCAACCCTTTTTGGATGTATTGCCTGATAAAGATGTAGCATATTTATTTATTACTCATTTATTACATTTAAGTTTATGACTCAAGCCTGAGAAATATAATTTTTTTTTGTTGTGATGTGTTAAGTCCAAAAAACAAGTTTCTAATGCTGTTTTGACATGTGCATGTGTTTTATCATCCCTTTGTAAGTTGTGAATTGGTAATTATAGAAAAATCTTTTTTTTCAGTTTGAAACAAGGCTGAGGTGCATTTGAGGTCATTATAAAATGCTCAATGTACACATTTGACATAAAATTAAAGCTTCAAGGTTTCTGTGTTTTGTAAAAGCAGTGTGTCACTTGAGGCTGTGTTACAGGGATTTCACCCTGCTTTGTGTCGTGCAAAACCACATTAACACAGCGAGTCCTAATATCACAAGACAGATAAAGCAAGACATGAATAAAACAAATGAGTCCAGATAGGAAAGAGAACAGTATGATTCAGAAAGTTCAGTGAACATTATCATAATTATACATTGTAAAATCTGCCCAATTGGTTGTGACCTTTTACTTGTATGACTTTTGTTTGTATCTTTTGTTCGATGCCAAATATGTTAGTGTGAACACTAGACAAACCAGAACATAAAGCAGTATATAATTTTCTGCTTTGGTCCAGACCAAGGTACTGAACCACGTGTACCTTATCGTCACCCTTAATAAACACCCGTAATGTCTTTTTTATATATTTACTACTTGATGAACCTTAATTTTCTTTTCAGTATAAATGTTTCATACAGTTGTAAATGCACTAAATAAATCTGTTACTGTTTCCTTGCCTTGCAAGCACTTTATTATCTTAAGGAAATGCAAATATAGTTTATTTTTGTTTTCACGATTGATGCAACTTGACTGTGCATTAGCTGTTTGTGGATGGTACTGTAAATGATCATAGGTGAAAGAGGTCTGGGGATCCTGATTACTTGTGATGGTTGTCACACTTTAGAAAGATGGGAGCAAAAAGGATTGATAACTTGTTTAAAATGCTGTTGAAGTGGCTCAGGTAAATTGTATTGATGGTACATTATATGTGTAAAGTAAAAATAAACATTACAAGTTTCGTGTTACTTGTTATTAACTTGTTTAAGCAGTATTATGTGTTAAATAAAAAAAAAAAATTACTAACGTAGGAAAAAGAAAATAAAATAATACACCTGGTAGTTTGTTACATGTTTTTCCTCATTCTTATGTACATGTTATAGAGTAGGCCACATGTTTGAGCTGCATGGTGCTCATTTCCTGAGCATAGAGTAGTCAGAGTATGCAGGCATTTTCAGAGACTTCTTCATCCTTCTCCTAATCTGTGATTCTGTAACTTTATCTCTGACTTCCTTTGGTGATAAATAAGATAAATAAAATTCTGAATACTTTTGCAGTCCTTAAATGTCTGCCATTGGAAATGTAAGATTTGGAGTAAAATATGTTAAACAAAAGTAGCATGCATCATTTAGTCATTTCACAAACCTGAATGTCATAGATATACTTTTGCAATAAAAGAGGTGATAAAATTGTACCAGAGGTTTTATAACCCTAGCAAGTCACAGTGCCAACGCAGCAGGTGTTAGAAGAGTAGGACCTGATAACCCTCACAACTGGCCCAGCAGGCGTTTGAGGAATAGTGCGTGGGTGGAAGTGAGCATTCATGCATTGTTGTTACAGTTCCAGATGTGCGCACATTCATCAAAGAGCATAGTTATTTTTTAAAAGCCACAAGCAGCAGAGAAAGAATTCATCTTTTAATGCCACAGCCAAACTCACCAAGCGCACAGAAACCCTCTCGTTTGCTTGTAAAGAAAATAATCAGGTCCTTTTTCTGATGTCCTCTGACTCATGCTGTCTATATTCTAATCCTATTTTCTCTTATTCTCTGCTTGGGTAGATGAGGACAGGGCAGGAACACTGTGAGAGCATTCTGTCCATTCCTCCGCTTCCTTTGCGACTGATTATGGCGGGGTATGAAGAGCAGAATAGAACCTGTTCGTGCTTAGTGCTCAGTCCACAGAGACCTGGAGAGCTGAAGGAGGGGGAGAGAAGGGAGGAAAATGTAAGTGTATTTCAAATATCTTGATGGAACTCCCTCTTTTTTCTTCTTTGCACCAGCATGTATTTGTCCATGAGGGTGGCCAGCTGCTCTGGTTCGATAAATCCACAATGGGAGCTATTTGAATTAACGGGAGGTCTGTTCACTGAAGAGCAGCGCTTACTGGTAGACCTGAGTGCATTTCATACACTGATTTAATAGAGTTTCCCCCTTTCCGCTGCCGTTTGGGAACACATTGCGGGCCAGTCGTGGGGGCAGGTTGCAATGACAAAACACCATTTTGAATTTTTATACTCTGCATTGTTAAATGCTTAGTGTCTCTCCAACATGATTATTAACAGATTGCACAGCTCAGGTCAAAATAATTAGCTTAGGTAAAAATGATGGGTCCACATATGCTAACATATAGATGGAGGAATCAAGGATTTACTGGCAAACAAAATGTCTGTCTCCATGCTTGTCCTCCATATGGCCCCATTTAGTGAGCAAATTAACTGTACTGTATCTGTGGATATGAATGTTTTTCAAGTAGTCTACATCTTTTTGCTGGGCCTACAGGGCCAGTTACGCAGATGTCTTTCGAAGCACTTAAGTCATCTCCAGCAGTTAAATAAGATACATACTCTAGAGGCTAGAGTATGTTTTTTGTGGCAGATCAGAATTCGTCTGGGTGTGAGAATTTTGCCTGGCTCAGCAATATTATCTCACTCTGCTCAACAATGCTGGATCGCCTGTTGTTTATTTATCTGTCAGGAACACGACTGTACAAGCCAGTCCCAAGAAACCAGAATGAAAGCCCTTCCTTTTTAATTCTCAAAAAAGTCACAGTAGCAAATCAAACCCAGCTCATCTGGAAAAATGAAGGAAAATGTGAATAACATGGGAGATAAAAATGAATAAAAAAATAAAACCGTAATGAAATGTAAAGATGTGAGGCTAAAGGGGAGGGTGTAAGGCAGAGAGAAAAAAGACGGAAAGATGGAAAGAGAGAGAAAGAGAGAGAGAGAGAGGAAGAGAGAAAAAAGAAACAGTTTTTTGGATTAGGCTTGCATTGAAAAAAGAGAAGAATCTAAATTCTCGGGTCCTAATCTCTCGCTCGGAGCGGCGCACCACTAAGCCCTGGTTTGGATGACAGGTCCCCCACCTGGACAAGCTTGGACAATGTCTCTGCAATGTCTCGTTTCTGTGGGAACAGTGCGCCACAGACGGCTAATCACGTCCGGAACCAAAGGCACCTGCCCTATCTGCTTCTACATTTGGTGGGGAATCTTTAAAGAGGCTAAACCTCACTTTCATGCTTGTCTTTTATTCACGGTAAGTGCTTATCGAAAGCGAGCTGTTGCCACTGCCCCGTGTTCCCTCCCACAAGCTTGGAGAATGCTTGACGTAAGTACCAGCCAATCTGGGTAAATACGAATCTCTCCTTACTGTCACTGTTGGCATATTATGTCCCTGAGGGAACATTCTTTTCATAATATCATAAGCTGCTTAGCGGTGTGCTTCTATTTAAGGCATACATATTAATAGCTATAAGGAAATCATATTTGAACTGTTCCCTGCAATCAATGTCTTTAGGATTGCTGTTATACTTTGTATAAGAAGGTGCTAATAACTTAGAGGCACTTAGACTGGGCAGTCTAATCCGTTTGTACGATAAAGGCTCGCCTCAGCATGAGTGGATGCCAGATCACAGGACAAGGTGCTTCTAAGGGTTAGTCTTTCACATCATCTTCCAGCTTTGTGCTCCTTCCTGCCTTTTTTCTCCTTCTTTTTTTGCCTCCCAAAATTCTGGCAACATGTGTAAGAATCAGACTTTTGTCTACTTGGATACCCAGCAAGTACTTGACCGTTGAGTAGCCACTAACTGATATGACCAGCAAAATGACCCACTTTCACTTAAAATCACTTTTTTATTTTGATACTGAACAGGAAACACTACTGCTGTGTGCTTAGACACCCAATGGGTGCTTGACCACTGAATAGCCACTAAATGTTAAAAGTAGCAAAATGCCCAGCCCCCTGCATCCCTACAACCAAAATCGTAATTTTCCTCTGATGGAGAATAGGGAATTTGACTGTAGAAGATTACATATTTCCTTTGCACTTTTTTAGTCATCAGTCTTACTCAGTATAAACAAAAATAGCTTACTGTATAGGGCTTTTGCTATCTCAGTATTCTACATATATTCAAATTGTACTTAAATCAGCTACAAAAGTACTCCATCCTTATTTATTCAAAACAGAACAGTTCTGTTCTTTTTTTTTCTTAAGTTTGGTTATGTTTGTGATGGGTTTGTGATGAGTTCAAAAATTTATATAGCATTTGAAACAATGGTTAGAGCTGAAGCAAATACTCTTTGATGCTGAACAATCCGAAAACATTCATGAGCAATTGTGCCTAGTTAACTAACCCATTTCCAAAAGATTATTTACTCAGCTCATACCAGAAATGCCCAATGCAAAGTGACAGAATCAAAGAACAAAAGGAAGCATGAAGCCATGTTGTGCCCTGATCATAAATAAAAAGTTTACAAAAGGAGTGTATGGCATTGTCTGTGCTTGGTTGAAGTTGCTCTATTCTTGTTTGTAAGGTTCTTTCAGCATAGTAATTTTTTCTGAGTAGGCCTTAAGGACTGGCCTCCCACACATACTTGTTTCACCCTATTATTGATGTTTGTATGGAGTTAATTTCCAGTAAAAAAGAATCATACTTTAATGCAATGACGAGACTGTAATTTTAGAAATTGCAAATCCTTAATCAGACTTGTAAATCTGCAAGTGAGAATGTAACCTAAGGTTCACAAACACAGTCCTCATATTTCAGCTACATATCTTTACAATGTACAGTATAAGTCTTTACAATGTTCATGTTGGGATTACAAATCACAATTTATGCACTCACAACTTTCGTGCTAGTTTCACAAATGACTGCTTGTGTTGCCATAGCACATGATTACAACTCCAGGGATTAGACAGGAACAGATCACATTATTACTAGCTCGCATTGTCTTACTTAGCATTAAAGGTGCTTTAGCAAGCAATTCACATACAAATATATGAGAAAATATGCACACAAAGTTGTAATCTGTAAAACCATGTAAAAAGTGGAATCTAAAGTATAAAATGAAGTATAATGAAATTATGATTTCAACATTTGATTCATATACAGGAATTCCTTTTGACAAGGAATTAACAATATGTTTAATTCGCTCTAAAACTACTGTATGCACAGACATCTCGTTCCTGCCAAAATGCTGCAGCTAATTAGGTGTAGCTGTAATGTAGCTAATTGTACAAGTGTACTGAAAATAAAATGACATAAAACCTATTTGGTTGCTTGCAGTAACTTTGTTGAGCGTACCATTTTTTAGACTACAGTTACGCAAGTGGGAAAACATTTATAAGAATTTTAGTTTTGCCACCTGTGTGGCCATCAGCTAACTAACAACATGTTTAATGTATGTGACTAGCATACTAGCTAACAAACTAAATTAACAAGCTCTACAATAATTTAACAAGCTAAATAATATAGCAAACAAATGCAGTATTCTTTAGCGCAAGTGGATGCCTACAACCAGAGTCTGTGAAATGCTAGTTATTACCTACATTTCTATTTGTTGTAATTTTATGTAGATTTCAGTTGAGTTAAGGAAACTGTGCTTTGAGTAATAATATATGAAATGTTCCTTGCTGGAGCGAACCACATTGCAGTAGATTTTTTAAAACATTATTATTATACTGTATAATTCAGTTGTTGAGATATAAACACAGTGACTCAGAGTGGTCTGATGTAAAATGGTGCCGTAGAGACATTCAACGACTCAGATTTCTTTACAATGGTAGTGACTGGAACCAGAAGTCATGGTGACAACAATGCAAACATAGCCATTTTGTTTGTTATCCAAAGCGACCAGTAAACCTACACATATTTTTTTTTTTTACATATTTTTTTATTTAATGTTTATAATGGTAAAGTAATAGCCTACTATTTGTCCATAGAATATTCTGCATCTGTTCTGCACCACTTCATGAATAAGTTGAAAAAATAATAATAATATTTTTAGCCAAAATCATAAAACAGTGTCTCAGACATGAAATTATATTCTTAACTATTTCATACAATAGCTCTCTGTGAGGGTGCATTTAGAAGCATTAAACATTTCAAACCTTTGGTTCCTATCAACACTGCAGTGTACAATACTGACCTGGTAAATTTTCCCCATGGCACATTTCACATCAAATCACTCTGAATGTGAATCTTGTCTACATCCTAATGACTGAAGTATTCAGAAAATAAGCACAATTGGAGGAATTCCCTGTTTTACTGGCCTTAGACATCGTGTTCAAATATGGGACCCACCTCATGTATGAACTAGGCATTTTCAGCATCATCTTTATTTACTTTTCCATATCTTGAGAGTCAAGATGTAGTGGTTATTTTATACTCTGCATTGTCTCTTGGTTATTTTGGGCAATAAATAAAGTTTTATCACAGTACCAAGAAAATTCTCCAAAGTCTGCACAAGAATGATCATATGCATTAGCAAAACCTTCCTGGAGAGAGGAGGGATTTAATGTATTCACACATTGGTTGTATGGATTAAAGTTCCAATTTAATACTATGCTGAAATGCATTGGAATTATTATAGGAGAGTTTCTTCTTCACTGTAGTTCTATTTTTTTAATGCAGCTTTCCAATAGTTCTAACTTCAGCCATTTCTTGTCAGTTTTGTGGCATGTAATGCTATGAAAATAGAATATGCAGCCATTTTGTCATTGGAAACCTATTTGATATCTAGGGGATTTACATATTTGAGACTTCACAGTTTTAGGTTACACCTTGTTTTTACTTTAAGGTAGGCTGACTTAATGTAGTAGCTTTGTGTGTATGCCCCCTAGTGGTGTGTATGTGAGCGTCTCCTTTTTGCTCAAGTTCTGAATGTCATTTATGCAAGAGAGAAATACTATCAGGAAAAGCTGCAGTTTTATGTATCCTGCCTGCATATGAAATCGTAACTTTCCAGCAGGTACTACCAACGTCTACTGCAGTTCAAAGAAGAAATACTGGTGCAGCTGACTGTCCTGTTTTTAACATGAAACAGATACAGATTATAAGTATATATATTTTTTTATTATGAAAGTTTTTTGTTTTTATCAAATCACAATTTCTATTTATATAATCACATATATTATATTATTTTTACCTTCAGAAATTAAAACCAGTTATGTCAGTTATGTCAAATTCAGTTTCTTCATTTACTTTTTAGAAAAATAAGCAACCATTTTAAGGATTTAAATGTGTTAGAATAAAGAAAAAAAATCTGCATGTCTCTAGAGCTATTTTAGTTATTACTGTTATTTAAGTTGTGGATACTAAGCAGACGACTGGTTATTCTCACCCACACGCAAAGGATATTTGTCTCATCAGTTTATCATTTTATTGAGCACCCAATTATATTTAGCTGTGTATTACACAGACACTAGATGTAGAAGATTATTCTGGAGATTCCTTGTTGAAAATCCAAATGGATTCCAATTTTATTTCGTTTTTTTTGAGTGTATTTTTTTTTTTAACAGTTGTTCATAGCTATAATTCTGGAGAGTGAAAAAGCTGGTGCTGCTGCAGCTTTATGGAGGCTCTGCATTGGTCTCCACCAGGGGGGGCTGGATCACAGTGTTAGGAGCCGATGAGCAGGCAGGAGAGAATGGAGCCGGAGCAGGGCCACGGTTCTCTGAGCCTAGATGAGTGCCTCAATTGTGAGGATATGTTCCTCTAAGCCTCTGGTTGACAGCAACACAGTACTCTTATTTAAAGCAATTTCAAACATGTCTTGTCTGACAAGTTTTAAATCCTACTTAACACCCCGTAACAGCCACGAGTTTACTGTCAGAATTAAAGAGGAGAATTCTCAGAGGGGGAGAAATTATCACTTTCATTTTGTTCGCCTCTGTTCTGCAGAAGGGACATGGCAGGGATGTTTACCTAGGGATGAATACATTATTACCAATTTGCAACACAATGCCTTTCAGCTCCGTGAAAGGGCTGCTGTAAAGTTTACCTTATATTTTAATTGCTGACATCACGGATGAGGGAATAAAGGGGTGCTGGGGTTTGCAGTGGATGACTGGATGGTGGATCTTATGGGGCGAAGCAGACGTCTCCAGAGATCAAACCCTTCAGCTGGGTTTAATAGAGGACTACTTTAGCACCATTGGTAATGGATGTAAACCTGCATGCATATTATCATGCCGCATTTCTCCCCGCTTTGTGGATGCAACAAAAGTACGGCGGAACTATGGGGCTCCTTTGTGCACTTGTGCACTCTTCCATATACTAGACTGTATTTTGTTTTCTTTAAAAGAAGACACACAATTCGGGGAATTTAAACGGAGGCTGTGGCTCATAAATCATTTTATGAAGGAGCAAGAGGAATATTCAGAAATATTAAATTTCATTCTAGCATAGAACTTTTTCCATTTTCTTTTAAAAAACACTTTTGCTTCTGTTAAAGCACTTTTAATCCGAACTGTTTTTTTAACCAATGGTAGCTTGTTTAACTTTACAATCTCAGGTAATTAAGAAGCAAATATAAGAAAATGTTTATTTAATTGTTATACATGTTGAAATGTTGGCCCCAGCTGGGTATGACTGCCTGCTACCTCCATTCCGTGGGGTTGCACACTGATTTCTCCCTCCTCCTCTTTTTTTATCTGCCCCAAGAAGCAAAAACAAATCACCAAATGTAACAATCTTCCCCCTGTCCTGGTCGCTCTGGCATGTGAGGAGGTGCACAGATAAGAAGCTTGGTACGTGTCGGTGCTGTGTGAAAGACACTCGTTATCTGCTCATACCCCTGACTCCTGCTTAGTCTAGTCAGCCACAGAAATATGTCGGAAAATCTGATAGGGAGAAATCGGCCCATCTCAACATCAGTGTGAGCGCATGCCTTGCTGGCTGATGTTTACTCTGCCCTGGCCCTCTGTTCTGGAGGGAAATATGTCAATAGCCACTGCTCAGGCCAGATCGTGCACACAGGCAGGACCTCCCCTGGTGACCTCACAGTGCTGAGCCGACTCATCAGTGCACTGAAAGGGTGGATAATGGGCAACGCTGTGGAATGTGAGCTGTTCTACAGCAAACTTCAAACAAGTGCAACATACTTCTGTGTGTGTGTTTGTATGTGTGTGTGTGTGTGTGTGTTTGTATGTATGTGTATGTGTGTGGTGTGTGTGTGTGTGTTTGGAACTCTCATTTTTAAAGCTTGTGTGTTATCTAACAATGTAAGACAATAATATACATTTGATAATGCAGGTGCATGCAAAGCCGTGGTTGTAGCTCTGTATATGTTTGTATGTGTGCTTGGATGGTGAATTTAATCATTATTATTATAATTATTATTATTGTCAAAGCTGGAATAGGGGAGAGCCAGGTACAACCTAACTCATTTTGGTATTTAAGCAACAGTAATGGTGTTTTTATACAATCAACCTACACGTCTCTGCTACAAATAAAAATGTAAACTTTCTTTCCAGCACCATCCACAAATGTTACAACTTACCCCATAAGCGGGGTTTATTGTAACCACATGAGGGGATAATTATAACAGTCGCTAAAAAGTCTGGAAAACTGATGCAAACACAATTAATTCAATAAAGTTCTATTTTATTTGAACCAGATAAGTTTACAACTTAAATACATGTATGTATGTATATGTATATATAAATATATATATATATATATGTATGTATATATATACATATACATACATATGTGTGTGTGTGTGTGTGTGTGTATATATATATATACATACTTTAGCCTGGCTAGCTCTCACTGTGAGTTGTTTATATATTATGTTACAGGTACCTAAAACATAGGTGTGAGTTATGTCATTTGTACGCACAGCTCAATAATAGAAAAATACATATGATGAATAAAATACTTTTAAGGTATAACAACTGCAGGATGAATCTTGAGAAATATCTGGCCAATTGATAGCTAGACAGTGGCAGGTTTATTTTCTGCCTTTTTGCAAGTGTGTGTATGTGTGTATTTGATAAAAGGGGTGTTGATTATGGGTTAGTTTGAGTGAACTGGGAGGCTGTTGCTCACAGTAGGGTGGCCATAGCCCTGTAATTAGCCCTGTGGGGGCACACCGGTGCCTATAGACTTCTCACATGGAGAGCCATGGCCTTGCCTCTTTGCCTCATTCCTCCACATCAGTGCTCAGTCTGTGCACACAGAGAGCTGCTGAGAGCCCCTACTGAGGGTCAAACACACAGCACACACATGCAGAGTGCCGCTTTATACAGCAGCTCACTTCCTGGGGATGAATGGGCCTGTTAACTGTATGCTGAAAGCACCATGTGGTTCGTAGGTGAAGTGACGTGTTGCTTAAAGATGACCTGGATCCTGTCCTTTTGTACTCTTTCGATATCTTGAAAAGACTCATTCAGTGTCAGAATGGCCTTACTAAGAAATGGGAAATTTTAGTGAATAGTACAAAGACTTTGACTTACTTGACCTAAGCCACAGGCTTTTGAGCGGTGCATTGGCCATCAGAAAATGTCCTACATCTTGATCTTTACAGGGTTGGGACTTTCAGAGCTGTTAAAAGTGTCGTGAGTTGCAGTCTTGGTTGTTGGCTTATATGTGAGACATTATTTATTTCTTTTAGAAATTTTATTGAAACACTCAACATGAATAAGTTAAGAGTTTATATTGTTGCAACTTTTTATTTCGGGTTGTTAAAGCTATTTTCACCATCCCTTATAAGAACAATTTTAATAATAATAATAATAATAATTATTATTGTTATTAAAAAACAGTCTCCTTAGACACCACAGTTACAAGCGATTCAGTAATACTTGAAAAGAACACACTATGTATCCCTGTAATCTTCTAAATGCTTTAGGATCAATACATAGATCAAATAACTGAAAAACACAGGCCTGAGACTTTCTGGTAACAACAGTACTCACTGTAGTCAGAGTAACAAATTATATATTGTTGTTACACTTCTAATAATGCAAATGCTTAATTCAAGTAAATGGGGAACTAAATGGTTGACTCTGTAATACACTAGAGCACTGCTTGGTGTATGTAAATGTGTCAACCAATATTTGACACATAATCAAAGGGATTGCTTAAGGCAGCGGGAGCTTTTGGATTAATAGCATTATTTACAAAGCTATAGCTGCATACTGCAAATGTGTTTTAGTTAACGGCTACGTTCACTATTTGTTCCTTTTGCGGTAATTGCCTTTTGAAGTGAGGTGCTTTCACTCATTTGGCCTGAAACAGAAAACTGATCAGAGAACATATAATAGACTTAAGTGAAATGTGCCTCTGTGCCTTAAGTCTACCCTGAACATGGTATGCCTTTGGAGTCAGTGATGTTCCTTGGCTTTGATGAGCTTTAATTCAGCCTGTTTTCTAATCCATATTGGTATGGTGCACGAAATGTGCTCTGTGTGTGTGTGTATATGTGTGTGTGTATTGGTATCAAAGGGGAGGTTTTTGATTAGTATTTTTTTTACCTTTTTTACACAACATAATGGAGTGAACACGTTTTGCTCAGTTTGCAATCGCATCTTCAATTAAGTGTCACGTTAGTAGAGTATTAGTGCATCTCTTTATTAATGCACAATAAATGTGTACATTTCAATTTGAGCTAGAATGAGTCGACCAAAAGGCATTTCACTTAAAAATGGACAAAAAAAACATATTTGACTGTGTTCACACAAGCTGTACTTAAAGGGCCAATCAGAATGTTTTAGAATCTTTTTTACAGAGATTAATAAAGTCCTCAAATCACTGATTAAAGTTCTTTTTAGGAATCATTTAAGGCATGATACACTCAATTTTGCGTATTTTATTTGGTTAGTTGGACTCATTTCTCAGGTCTCTGTCCTTCCTTCCTTTGACTCAGTCATGTCTTTGATTTTTGTAACTCTGGGAGGTCTCTCGCCAGGCACGACAAAGCCAGACATTTGTTGCTACCCATTTTCACCATCAACAGCAACTTTTTCTTGTTTGTCAGGCAAACACTGCCTCGTGGCGTGTGGATGGGGGTATTTGGAGGTGAAATAAAGCCGATGGTATCCTGGGCAAATGAGGGAAGATTCACACGGAATAATGAAGGCCGAACCCATTTCTTTATGCCTGATGTGTATCTGAAAGGCTGTGTAAATACTGTTTCTGAACTGAAGGCCTTATCAGCAGATATACATATCCCCCTGCAATGACTGGCCCCACATGAGGGCCAGCCTTATCTGCTACATCACTTTTAGTCTTTACAAGTCTTCTTTTCCTGTTCTCAAGAAAGATAGAAACATGTCCCACCTCATCTAATGTTTTACCTCTTTCCCTGTCTGACCCTGAGGTTGCTGGGGATAGTTCCATTTGTCAGCATTTTTTTCCATTTGTCATGTACATTTATGATATTTGAATACACAGATAAATCAGATGCGGTGCTATATCGGCTGCTTTAAAACCATCACCGTTTGAAGGTTGTGATTGCTGCTGAACACATTTTTCTTTTTGTGTGTCTTGGTTAAAGTTTGTCGTTGTGCTTTTTAAATGAACTCAGCGGTCAAGTTTAGCACAATTTAGATTCAGTTCAGTTTCCCCAGGGACCTTAATAAGTTTGAATCTGACTGTGGCATCATGTATGGAAAAAGTCATAAATAAAAAGACATAAATGCCTTGTTGCATCATTATTTACTAGACTAATATATACTATTGTTTGAAACTCTTTCCCCTTTCTCCAAATTCCACCGCACTTTTGCTGTTTGCCAAGTTGATATTGTAACGCTCACTCCATTTCTCCATTTTAGTCTCCTGGAAAGCTGTGGTGTACCTAACATTTTATCAGTGTACTTTTCAGTGTAGACTGTGATATCACATATTTCAGGAAACTGGCGGTATCCATGATATACTCAGAAAAGCATTTAATCATGTAATGTGATGTAATTTATCACAATAACAATGAATACCATCATATTGCCCACCTCTAGTGTCAGGTTTATGAAAAAACCCTGCCCTCTTTGCAGTGTGTGTTTTATTAAGCAGTACACATATAGCAGGCCTTCTCCCCTGTGTGTTGTGCTCAACAGGCTGTAAGCTGACACACTTGCCAGGAACAATGTCTCCTCAGGCTGGCTTATTTAATGATAAACTGTGTTTCTGTCTCGGCCCTGCTTGTTGTGATGTATGCTGGGAATGTGGGGAGCACAGCAGCGGGGATTGGCTTGTGTTTATTAGCGGGACTTTGTGGCCCATTGGCCAGCTTTGCCCCGCTGTTACAGGAGCCTGGGGTGGCCGAATAGAGACAAGGTCAAGGCTTTGGTGAAATGGTGATCTAGTAGGGGAATGACCTTGACTCTGCTTGGCACACTCCCAGCGCTGTGTGTGTGAGAGTGTATGTGTGTGTGTGGCCCTTCGGCCTGCGCTAGGCGCCTGCACAGACAATCAGCTTGGCAGGAGGAGAGAAATATCGTTTGTAAGCATCATAGAGGAATCTGTCAGCCGCTGGCTTGTTGCCACGGAAACTGGCGTAGTTTTGAGTGGAGGTTTTTTTTTATTCACTTTAGGCCTTGGCTGCCAAGTTGAATCATCTCAGTGTTTCAAATAGTTCAGCGATTCAGCCCAAAATACACTGATTCCATGGTTTAGGAGCAGTCCAATCCTTTTTTATGGACTATGTACAGCGGTTGCCTATTGTGGGTGTCTTGTCACCATGGATGAACTATATCCCCTGCTCCAAGAAGACATTTAGGCATCTTGTGTGAAAGAATTTAGAAATGTCTTTTTCCTTTTTTTTTCTTCCTTTTGCATACAACAAATACAAAATCACTTGCTTTTTCTTATCTTTTTTGTTTTCTTACTGAAAAACCGCAAAGCCTTTTGCAAAACTTCATACGCCTTATACTTGGCCTTGGTTCGGTAGCACAGGTTTTGTATCCTCTCCCAAACAATCTATTTTTCTTTCCTGCTGTCACAGAAATTGAGGAACGGTTGCAGAAATAAAAAAAAAGAAGAGGAAAAAAGAGCAGAAGAAAGGTCAACAGGATGTGAAGCTTCTATTATCAGTAATCTTCTCCCAGCTTCCACAAGCAGCTTGTTTCTAAGCTGCTACCTAGCCAAGCATGAAGGGAGTATAATTTTAGCCAATCTCCTGGTAGCTTGGGTGTACAGAAAGCCATTGTAGGCCAGCAAAATGGCCACAATAGACTCACTGGCCCCCCTGATAAAGATCTGCATAGGTAATGCCAGGACAGCAATAAATGCAGTTTTTGCTTCCTTGCATTCAGCGTGCACTCACTTACAGCCCTGACCACTGTTTGTCCCCTTGGCTTTGAAAGTGATGGATAGCATTTTTGTGGCTTATAATTGCAAGGGCCAGGGCATGTGCAGAAATTGATTAATTTCCTGGGCGAATAATGCATTACCCCGGACACTTCTTTACTGTTTATCAGGCCATGCAGCCAAAGGCTTTGTTTGCTCTCTTCAACTTTCCCCAACTCCTCCCTATCTGTGGCTTTTCAAGGGGCTTCTGGTCTGAAAGGCCTTCAGTCATTTTGTTACCATCAGTTGTGCTGTAACTTTGGTATCAAAGCCAGAGGGGAGGGCAACGAGCAAAGACAAGCATTGGTCATTGTACCTGAACACATGACTCCCCAGATAAAAAATTCCTTTACAAAATCATGCTGTGCAAGAGCCAGTGTGCTGTTCTTTATGAGTGTGTTCTCAGCTTTAAAGTTGCCTAATGGCTTTTTTCATGTAGGTAGCTATCAGTTTTTTTTTATGCATTGCTCTTAATCCTCTTGTTAAGTGCATCCTTCCCCCTCTTCAGTGTTTTCCTGTGCTTAGACTGTGTTTCTCTTTAGCAGACTTACGTGTCACAGTCAGTGTTTTTGCCTCAAAAATATTGTTTTGTTGCAAGTTTAATCCTCCTTGTAACCAAGGACTTTGCTTTGCATTCCTTTTTTTAAAACTCATGTTTATGGCTTATGGTTCTATTTGGGTTTCACTCACCAATGCATGTCACAAATCTATAACCATAATAGAAGAATATTCCATTCGGACTACATATTTTAAAAGAAACAAAAAGATCTGACAATTGCCTTTGCTGTTTTTGAACAGACTAGTAATGTCTGGAACTAAATCTGTGTATTGTCTGATCTAAGGTGCTATGCTTTCAGGACCTTTGAATGTAGCCACAATACACATTCCCATCTCCTGTCCAATCTTCCGCAGAGCAGATGCCTCGACTTGAAGTGGCAAACTGATGAGGGACTGTGAGCAGGAGATCAAAACAAGTTTTTGAACGAGGAAAAAATGTGTCATAATTTTCACAAAGGAGAAATGAGACCATCACAGACAAACATCTGGTGTCTTCATCAGCAGCCATTTGTCAACAGTGTGATAAGTAACTAGGGGGAGTGACACGTGCTTGTCTTTTGATTTTAGGCAGGTGATGTAGGTGCTGTGTTTATGTATTACAGCGT
>JAILXH010051145.1:8167-20182 GCA_023558415.1 Piaractus mesopotamicus
GAATTTCCAATGTTGATTCATCGGAACACAGGACACTTTTCCACTTCCCCTCAGTCCATTTTAAATGATATTTTCTGATATTTTAAGTCTCCAACATGTCTGGCAACACATGCAACAAATCACATGGTGACCCATTCAGTTGAATAACATTTCTTAATTTAAAAGGAATTTTTGATCTGCTTGGACTACATAGCATAGCAAACCTTCTGGCTACTGCTGTAAGAGAACAAAGAAAAAAGGATTTCAGATTGACAGATTTAACTGAAACTGAACTTAAAACAACCTCTTTTTCTTGTATTACATTCCATGTCTGGTCCCATCCTGCCTATGGAAAGTAGGTTTAGCTTGTAATCCCAATAAATGAAGAGTAATTTGACATGTTAAGATTCTAATTACATGTTTAAATTGATTTTATTGCAAGCAGTTTTACCTTTGAATACTGTTTTTTCTGTTTACAGTGGATTTTACAAAGAAATAAATTTACACGTTTAAAAATGTTACTAGTGAAAACTCATGTCTTTCAAGTAAAAACTAAATTTTTCACTGGTTGATAAAAATTCCACAAGTAAATATTTAAAAATTTTCACCTGTGTAAACAAAATTTCTGATATCAATAATTGAACCGTTACTGGCTCAAATTTAATTTTCACATGTGTAAATTGAATTCTCTCAGATTCAATGGAGAAATGATCCACAAATGCCTCTCTGCCCAAGATCCTGTGCCCAGCTGAACAATCTGCTGCTCCATCCTCAGCCAGGAGAACAATCCTTAAAACTGACACTATGAAGATGCATTATATGTGTTATATACAGTAAAACTGAAAACAAATTATTAACCTAAGAACACTGCTAATCATGTTTGTGGAGGGTGAACACACCACTTTGGCTTACTAAGCTGTTCACTCACACTTTTATTTACCATCCTTATCCTTAAAGAACAGGCCACTCAACCTGTCTGCACCTGAATTATGCCCCAAGGGGTTGGACTTGATTCTGGTTAAGCAAGTTTGTTTTGCAGCTTTATTTGAATGTTGAAACTAATGTAAACACAATTTGACATAAGACCATTGTTGCACTTATTACATTTACACTGTGCATTAAAAAAAAAAAAAAAATCTGTACTGGTAGGGCTCAATAAACTGTAGAGGCTATTCAATGAACCTAGACACAAAGCTGATTACAAACACACTCCATCAATGAAATCACAAATTCACAAATGCACAAATTAACAAAACATGGTGTAGGAGTTGGTGGAAGTGGAGACATGAATATGAGTGATATGATAATGACAGTAGATCTCACAAAACCTGGTTATACAGCATTGCATTACAAATCCAAAATTATCTAGTAGTATACGATCATTGTTTTCTGCAGCTACATTTCCAAAGCAACATGTCAAGCAGGCAAACATGCTTTCCGGGCTTTAGGAACAACATGTCTTATAACAATGCAGAATGACTCACCAGTGACGTTCACTGCTCAAAAAGAAAACATGCACAACGATCTTTCACCTGGGCAAACTTGTCAAAAACTATTCTGTCAAAGTCCAACAACCCATGAATGAATTCAAGTGATAGCAGAGCAAGAGCAGGCAAGGAAAGCAGGAGAGTGTTTTAGCTTCACTCACAGTTAATCGTGTTTTCCTCTTGAACCTCTCTGGATTGTAGGAGCAGTTTTTGTCCTTTCTAGACTGAATGATGTTGAAATCCTCTGGCTGGTGTGTCCCAAACATTTAATCTCTAATTTCTGCTCTAATGGCTGGTACCAAATTTAATTTTATTATGTTTTTGACTTGACTCATTATATTGCCTTGCTATTATGAGTGACTACCGCAACTGATGAGGAAAAATGGCTGCATGGCAACACCCATACCATGAGCAACGTTACTAAACGTCTGGACGTATGTACATTTATTATGTTTTATTGGCTGCATATGGTAGTTAATTACAAATAAATATGATTATGTTAGGTAACTGTTAATAGTTGTTTTTTTTAAGTTTAAAAACATGTCTACTATGCAAATACTTTCCCTCTTTGCACCTGAATCTGTCTGTGTTTTAATGTTGGTGAGGGAAGCAATTTGTTTTGCAGTAAATGAAATACAGTATTAATGTAAACAGTGCATGGCTACTGCAGATTTTGATAAATATATGAAGAATCAATACAGATTTAAAGCTCCATTCTAAAACAAGTACTTATATGTCTTGACTACCTTTACATTATTTTAGAGCTTAAATCTATTTTTTGGCAGTTGCAGTTAAACAGTCCTGAAATCTTGGTATGCAGCAGTCCTCTTGACTGGTCATTTCACTCTCAAAGAGCTAAAAAAGTGCAGCATTCCTATAAAAATGCTCTTGTTTCCTCCTCTGTCCAGCTCTACACCTCCACCATGCTTTTTGTGTTTGTTGTAAGAGGTACATGAGAGAAATCTGTCACATAACAGTAAAATAATGTATAAATACATTATTTTCCAAAAAAGGTTCTGATGTAGATTCAGTTGACCAAAAAAGGTTATATAATATTTCAGGTTGAAAAAAAAAAAAAGATATGCCAAATTATTCCAATTTCCATTTCCATAGTGATCCATCAGCAAACTTTAACATAAAACATTTATCACAAATAATTAATTGCTACTTTCTTACAGATGTTTAAACTTCTAGTGCCAGATTTACAAAAAGAGGCTCTGATTACTGATGATACATTTCTGTCATTTGGCAGATGCTCTTCACCAGAGTGACTTACAATTTTTGCCCAAGGACTCTCATTGGTATAGTACAAGGTGCTGATTCAGGCGGGGATTGAACCCCAGTTTACAGCATAGAAGGCAGAGGTGTTACCCACTACACTATACCAAGACACTTTGCACAACTTCTTAATTGACATCTGACCAGCACAATATGACCATGTGTTTGACTTACATGGCTTTTGTATGGAAGCTTGTTTCAACCAGGTAGGATAAAGAGTCTCTGTCCCAGTCCACACACTACAGCACACCACCTTTAGAAGTGCATTTATTAATGTAGTATATCAAATATAGAAATGTGTGAGTTTTGAGGTGCAGCCATAATGTTTTTATCCTCTTATTCTCAAGAAGTTGAAATAATGACTTATTTTCTTAGGAATTTGACATAATAGGTCAAAATAATTACTACTATATAATGAAAGAACAAATTATTACTTTTTTAAGAAAGTGTATGAATGTTTTGTCATGATACGTAATCATTTTGACGAATAATTCATTGTTCATCCTCCCTCTGAGAAAGTAAGATATTTCCACACAATGTATAAAAAAAGACAATAATTAATTATTTTTAAAATGTCACATTATAATTTAACAAAGGCTGCTCTTAAGTCACTTTTTTATGTAAATTATTTTCCTAGTCTTAGGAAATACCAGTTTACCACACTGTTTTACTAAAACAATTTTTTTTATACAAACAGATGACCAAAACTATGATTATTTACACTATTAACAATAGTTACTAAGGCTGTAATATGATCTGGATGGTGCTAAAGAAAATAAATTATCAAAACAAACAACAAATAAAAATAATAATAATAATAATAGCCTAGCTCTATAATCTAGGTTCTCACCTAAAAGCAAAACAAAAAGGGATACCTAGTCTGTTCTTACCTATACCAAAAAAGTAAATAACAAAGATTATTTACTTAATTACTTAATGTGTCTATACATTCGTATACTGCACTGATCTTGCCTATCCTGAACCCACAAAAGCACAGCAGCATAGAAGAGAGAGAGAAAGAGAGAGATGCAAAGCAGTGAAGAAGTAAGGCAAACAAGGTTTGACTACAGAAGACAAAAATGTGCAAAACTTAATTTGGCTAAACAAATTATAAAGAAGGCATGGCTTCAAATCTAACATTATTAGACACTAGAACTTCTGGATTCTAGTCAGAAGTTACACATAACAAAGCATGGTAGCATGCTACAAAACTATCAGAATAAGGTAACACCGGCCTCCTCAACAGACTTTGCCAGGGTGCTTTTAAAACTCAGGCCTCTCCTCCTTTTCATTGTTAGAGGTAAACATCAGGCCTCTAATGATGATTGACATCTCAACCAACCTATAAAAGAGAGATAGGAACAAGACAGGGGAGGAGGGAGTATATGAGACAGACAGAGGATAGAGAGAGAGAGAGAGAGAGAACAAACATCAGACCAGGGTCACCTATTTAAGTTCGCAGACATAACAGCACTAATTAAGAAATAAATCAAAATGTCAAATGTCTTCATGGGAATAATTATGAAATCTGTCTGACTTCTGTGCTGGTAAAGAAAACCCCAGTCCAGAAAATCAAGCATGTGGAGTCCAAAACGAAGAATTATAAAGCCAGTAAAGTTCATCAGTCCATCAGTGAAGTTAAATCAGAAAGCACAAAAAACACCAGAATGAAAATGTCAAATATATGCGTCCTCCATAGCCCCTTATATGGCAACTGGGTCAGATGCAGGAAAGTGTTATCCTTTTATCCTAGTTTGAAGTCATCAGGGAAGATTCCTTCATTACATTATACAACACATGCTTCCTTAAAGTCTCCGCTGAATCACTTGTCTTTGATGAAGACTGGCATTCCCCTACATTCTATCATTTGGAACATCATGTTGCCGTTCAGACATTCTCCAAGTTTGATGTACATATTCTTTGAGGAGGCTTCTAAATAATCCCCATTTAGAAGAATATCCTAAAGAATGTGCTGATGAATTGGTTACACAACAGACACCCTCTGACACAAATGAAAATCTGCTGGCCAGAATCTACACTAAGACTACAATGAATCAAAAAAAAAAATCTTCTCTAGATAGTGAAGCAAATGTAGGAGCTTCATTATAATAATCTCAGATTTGTGCTTTGACAGGAAAACTTCTACAAATGCTTCTGTAATGAGGCAAAAACACAAAAAAGCAGTGACCACTCTTTCATCTTACTATGGCTACTAAAGAGCCATTGACCCTTTTCAATAAATCATGACAACCACTTTTAAACACCAAAATATGATGTTTATGGTAATGACATTTTATCTGTTTTTGTTGGATCAATATCTTCAGAGAATTTGATGTTACTTTTTACTCTTTGTCATGTCAGTGTGTCAGAACTGTACTTTATTACTAAAACTGTTCCTCCTCTTTTATTTTTTTAGTTGTTTACATGTTGAAGTGAGATTAACTGCATGATAATCCAACCTTCTAAAAGGAGGGTGACACACTGACTTGTGAGCATCTTACAAAAGCACTGGAACAAAACATGTATACCACGAACGGGAGTCAGAAGAATAACAAGTCTCATGCTTTTTCATGGTTTAAATTGCATTACCCAATTACTTTTGAAATAAAAAACAATTAAAAAAAATAGTCCTCCACCAATAACATTCTGTGAAGATGATCTGTTACAATGCTTTTGCAACAGTGTATCCTTTCATTGTAGCGTTTTCACTGTCTTCCTGGAGTCTCTGTGAAATAAATCAGGTTGCTGTTCTGGGAATCCTTACTAACATTCATTGTGATGTTATGTTTCCTCGTGTTGGCCAATAACCAATTGCACGGATGTGAACGTGGTCCAATCGCTATCATTTTCAAGAATCACCTTATTTCAGCTCCGCCCTCTCTGTTAGTGCAACCCTATAAAAATGTTGTTGGATGAGCTGAAATGAAAACACCTGCCAACCTCAGACAAAGCCAGAGGAATTATTTATGGTAATGTAACCCAGACATTAATCTTTTGATATCATCTCTAGACTGTTGAAAAAAAAAAGTTATGCTAAAGAATCAAGGCTGCTTTAAAATTTTGAGCCATTTTAACTTCAAATAATAAGTTGGTGAGGCAGATTATCATCCTGTTAACTTACTATTCAAAATTTAATTAACTCAAAATATTAAGGCAACCCAAACACTATATTTTTTAAATCAACATTTTTTACAGTGTATGTAAAAAGGTGTGATCATGTATGAATATAGATTGACAAACGTTTACGATTTTATCACAGAGTAAAACTTAGCACTTAAAACTGTTACATTCTGAGGAGGGAACAGTAAATGTTCAGCAGCTTCATTGCTGAAATAATGAATAAAATGAATTCATAACAATGGTTAAAATTTAACATAAACAAACAATTGTAACACATTACAATATGATTCCTTAGTAACCTATAATCAATGCAAGAACAGTCATAAATAGATACAGCAATAAATGGATATAGCAAATAAATAAATTTATTGGTATATTTATGTATGCTGTGTGACATTAGAACCATAACTCAAAGAAATATCACTGACTACTCAGCATATCTGCATGAGTAATTAGTTAGTGTTATCTCATTTCAGCATCTTATTTAAATTTATCGCCAGTCAAATAGTAGAATATTATGCAGCAAGAAATGAGAATAATTCTGCTACTGGAGAATCAGGCATTACACAAAACCAGAGTAAACACCTGATTCTGATCTCCAGAAAAACTCTGCATATCTGAGTTCAGACAGTAAAAATAAAGCACGTCCAATTTTTTAATAGATTTTCTGAATTGTTAAGCTTGAACTGCTGCTTGTGAGGGGGATTCTTCTTCAGATTTCTCTGCTAGCAGCAAACCCTTTTCCAAAAAAAAAAAAAAATAAATCTACAAATCTACATGACTCATATGACATGCTTAGCATTTGAAATGGCAAATTTCTGTGAGAGGCAATACGTTTGCTTGTATGCAGTTTGAATGTAGTGCTGATGGTAATCACCCTGTTTTTATAATGAACCTGATCATCTTTTTTCATATCCTGATTGTGTAACATGGTTACATGTAGTCAGTTTCTACCCAAGTCTGATAATAAGCTTGTTTTCTGTTTTTACTTATTTTTTGATTGTTTTTTTTTTTTCTTTCAGTGCTGAAGGTAACTCTAGCAAACAGTGGCAGACCTACTAAGTGTTATATATTTTCCATTGCTATCTCCGTGTCTGTCAGGAAATGTCTGCAACCTCTCAGCATTCACTGTAAAAAAGGGTCGTCAGCTCGACCTAAAAAGAATACTTTATGCGGTAACAAGTAAACTAACTAGTTTGATTCAACCTAAATACATACTTTGAATAAACGATTCTTTCAAGCAAAGTCAATTTTTCAGTTGAATAAAACTAGTTTTATTGCTTGTGGCTACATAAAGTAATTTTTTTAAGGTTGATCTCATGACCAATTTTAACAGTGTATAAATGATTGAGTCAGATTTGTGTTTCCTACAGGGCAAAAAATGAACTAAATGTAACGAATGAGTGTAATAACATCCTTAAAAAAAAAAAAACAATTGTTTTCACTTATAACAAAATAATTGGTTAAGTTACCGTAATTGTATCAGTTTCATTATAATGCTATGTAAATAAATTTACTGGCATTATTATTATTATTATTATTATTATTATTATTATTATTATTATATAGAAATACTTAACAAGTTCATTAACCAAATAAAACAAAGGAGTAGAATGTTAGAATTTAATATTTTAATAGTAAGTGTACAAACCAATTATTTGTAAAAAGGAAAAAAAGGAAAGAAAGAAATCAACTCATGTCCAGTGAATATTATTAATATTATTAAGTAAAACTGCAGTGAACAACATTGTGACTTTACAGTGAAAATCTAAATAATATTTTAAGTGCTCCTTTTACCTCCGATTGCATTCTTGTTGCAAAGGACCTAACCTTACATTATTATTTTAAAAAAATGTACAACTCTCTCCAAAATGATGTTAACATACACATAAAATCGTTTAGTCAATCAGTAAATCAGATATTCCTTCTACATGAATAAGGAAATTAAAAATGTAATTATTGGAGGAGGAAAAAATGCAGACTTACTCCACTTAGTATCAGGCCTAAAACATTTCATATTGTGTAATAATAATAATAATAATAATAATAATAATAATACAGAGTGTCTGTTCATACTATAATACAATATAATATAACAATATCATATCTGTTTCAAACTATGTATGTATTGTAATGTTTTCGTGTAATGAGGATTTTTGTTTTACTTATTATTATTATTATTATTATTATTATTATTATTATTATTATACTAAGGATAGGCTCCAGCACCCCACCATGACCCAGAATGATAAGCGGTTTAGATGATGGATGGATGGATGGATGGATGGATGTTACTAAGGGACAATATTGTAGTTTTATCCAAAAGCAATATCAAAAATAATGCACCCAACACACTATGTCCATTAAAATAATAATAATAATAATAATAATAAAAATTATTATTATTATTATTATAATTCAACTACAAAATTCAAAAATCTTCAACTATAGTTGCAAGAATTGGCCTCAGCAAATTTAACCTTTTTTTGTGACAGTTAAAGCTCAAAAACACTAAAGAAATTAATCTCACACATTATATTGGATATCTGAGTAAGTGCATAGCTGCCACAATTTTCAATATTTACTAATTACAAGCTTCCTGCAGCACAGCCACAACACTCTGCTCTACTCCTATAATTAGAGTAGTAAAATAGCAATAGCAAGCCAAACACAATGAAAATTCGAAAGTTAAAAAATGTGTATTTAACCAAAAAAAAAAAAAAACAGATTCCTTTCTTTGTTTTTGTTTTGTTTTTTTGTAGATGGCATATCCACATTCTTTTCAGTTCTGTTCAAAAAAGGCTTCTGATTGTTTTCAAGTGAACTGTAGATCTTCTGGAACAGTGTTGCAGTCACTACAATCAAGTCATCAGTTCAATAAAATTGTAAATAATCATACTTTTGCCATTGCAAGAGAAGACCACCTCACTGGTGGTGTGATCACAGAGCACTTTCCCTGTAGCTTAATTACACAGAATGAATTGCTTACTATATACATACTGGGAGATGAAAAGGCCAAAGGTGAAAAAGTAAAGGAGGAAAGACCACAAGATGCTGCAGATCATCAAGAGACTAAAGAAGCCAGTAGCGAGTTGGTTGTCTTTACTGTACATTCTAAAGGGGGCAAAAACACTAAGACCAAACAAATTGTCAGGAATAAAAAATTGGACAAATTCCAAACTCTGTGTGTTTATGCATACAGTCATGAGACCATTGCATCAGCCTTAAGGCGAGATGGACGTTTTGATGACACTGTATTTCAAGATGGATGCACACTAGATAAGACTAATGGCAAAGTGAAAGTACAGATCAATCAAAATGTCAAAGGTCTTCATGGAAATAATTATGAAATTTGTCTGCCCCGTAAGAAAACTGATACATCTAATGAGAGCAACAATCAAGAAACAGAAGCATGTGGATCAGAGCCCAAAACTGAGAATTCCGCAGCCAGTGAAGTTCCTCAGACCAGTGAAGTTGAATCAGAAAGCACAAACACGACCACAATGAAGAAATCAGGAAAAACAAGGTCACACAAGAAAACAAGCAATATGCCAGACTATAAAGAAATTTTTAAAATCTTGTGCAACCAGTTTGGTGATCTGGTGAAGCACATGCGTGAGAGAAGTTCCTCTAAGCAGCAAAAATACCTACAACTGATGAAAAAGGACTTTGTCAAAAATACACAACCATTCTCAAAGATGTGTCAGCTGGAGAAACTAGTGCATTTGGGCTCATCAGTTGGTAGGATCAAAGTTGGAGGTGATCAGGGCACAGGCTTTCTTCTCTTCAATGATTTCATCCTCACAAATGCACATGTAATTGCAAACAGTTACAACAGCAAATTAAAAGAGCTCACAAATCCAGCTACAATTAATTTTGACCTGGGAACTGTAAGATCATTAGATAAAGATCTCTCATTGTCTTCAAGTGTTTTTGCATGTTGGAAGGGCCGAGATAAGGATGGAAGATATGTTGACTTTGCTCTCCTAAAGCTGCAGGACCATTCTGAGGACATTTCAAAATTACCCAGACTGCTTCATGAGTTCACTTCAAGACAAAATGCTCAAGGAATATGTATCATTGGTCACCCTGGAGCTGGTGTGAAGCGAATGGATGTGTCCTGCATAGTCCCTCATAGGGCAACTGGGTCAGAAACAGGAAACTCTATTCAAGTCAGTATAAAATTTCAAGCTAACTACTCAGAGTTTGAAGACATCAGGGAAAGATCCTTCATTGCAACATACAACACTTGCTTCCTTGAAGGCTCCTCTGGTTCTCCTGTCTTTGATGAAGACTGCAAACTCATTGCGATGCATACTGGTGGATTTTTCACTAATGAAAAAAAGGAACATATCATTGAGTTTGGCATTCCTCTCTGTTCTGTCATTTGGAACATAATGAACCAGTTGTCTTCCAGAAACTCTCTAAATGAGATGCTTACAAAGAATGGCAACAAAGAATGAGTCTTTAGAAGAATATCTAACAGCATGTATTAAAGCATTGGCGGCACCACAGCTACCTTTAGACAGAAGTGCAAAATTGTTGGCCAGAATCTATACTGAGGCAGAACGGAATCAAAGGCAAAATCTGCTCCAGACATTAAAGGAAATGTTTGGAAATGAGATGTCACAGGAATATGCACAGCTGATTCAGAAGGAAATTCAAGTGAGTAGACTTTTCTGTTCATGTCTTTCTGACTGCCTTTAAAGTAGCTTCATCAGCATTGAATGTGAGCAGTAGTCCCAGTCCATGTAATAAACTTAATGTAATAATGTAATAATGTAATAAAGCCAATGACAGTTTTTGCAGAGCACTGAAGAAGTGGAGGACATGCAATGCAGTCCAACCAATCCAGTCCATTCTCAGCAGCCTCCAGATGCATCACTCATGTAATGTCCCTGAGCAGATTTCCACTTTCAACTCTTAATCTAGGACTGCACTGAGAATCAACATATTGGTTACAGTGTGCCATTAGAATGTATGCCTTTGAAATATTACAAAAAACTGAGCAGTAGTACAGTTTAATAAAAACATTTATGGCTGAGAGCCTGCTGACCAATGTTATGTAAGTCACAATGTAAGTTTTTAGCCTGCATTGTAACAAAATACAAGCCCTACAAGGGATATTATCATTTTATAATTAAAATTTACCGGTCTCAATAAGTTCTTCTTGACATTTTACACATTGGACACGTTTTTCTCTGACATACAGTCTAATACAGACATTTAAGCGCCTCTGGTCAAATTACATGTGGTTGTTGATTTTCTAAGTGAAAATATGTTCTCCACAGAGAACACACTTTTGTACATTTTAATGCACAACTACTGTTTATTTAATTAAATTAACATATATAAAAAATAAAACTTAAAATATATCATTTTTAGATGTTAAATTCAGCAAATAAATACAAATAGTGCACTACATTTACAGACAGGTCACAGACACCACTGAAAATGGTGAGTCAGAAAATAACTGTCCAATGTATCCACAGTAGGCCAGATACTGTACGGCATGCCCTGCATTGGAAGATCATTATTTCACTATGATATTCTGAAAAGATATGAAGATATAAACATTTTTTGCAGTTACAAATACTACAAATGCTCCTTTGTAAATTTCTGTCTTTTTTGTATAATCAGTTTAAAAGATTTCAGAGAGTTCTTGTGTATGAAAACATACATTATGATGTAATGCTAAATGTATGTGGATATATTTACATAATGATATGCTGGATTTTAAGCAATTAAATTTGATGAAGTTCACATGTTAGCTGTGCAGAACTTAATTTTCTGTTCTATTTTAAAACACAGCAGTAAATACGGAATATAAATAGAAGTGGAGCTGACCAATTACACATTGTGTACAAGCTACATAAGCTGGCCTTCCCTGTTTCCTTTATCTTTCTGCAGTTCAATGCATTATCAGCAGTGTGCAAAGGCAATGTCTGCACTCACAAACAAGTTTCTGGCAGTTTTGTTGCTACAGCAGAAAGTGAAGGTCTCCACAGTAAATACTTACATACTTAATACTAATATTTACTACTACTGCTACTACTTCTACTTCTATTACTACTACTAATAATAATAATAATACATTGTCAATCATTCAGTATTTTGCTTAAATTGATTTAATGGAGATCTTTTTTTTTTT
>JAILXH010051276.1:0-11211 GCA_023558415.1 Piaractus mesopotamicus
ATATATATATATACATATATATATATATATACACAGGATCCAGAAACACTGCCACCTTCTCTGGGCCCAAGCTCATTTAAGATGGACTGAGGTGAAGTGGAAAAGTGTCCTGTGGTCTGACAAATCAAAATTCTTTTTGGAAATCATTGACACTGCATCCTCCGGGATAAAGACCACCCAGCTTGTCATCACTTCATAGTTCAAAAGCCAGCATCCATGATGGTACAGGGGTGCATTAGTACACATGGCATGGGTGACTTGCACATCTGCACGGACAATAAAATTTTTTATTCTTTTTTATTTTTGCACAGTGTCTCACCTTTTTCAAAAATGGTGTTGTAGCTGGATCTCAAACAAACATCACATACTGCTGCTCGATGCATTTGATAGCTGTTGTGTTACTTAGCTGTTACTGTCTAAACTGGTTATGAAAACAGTCATGTCGGCTAATAATTGTACAGAATTTAAAACCAAACATTTCTTAATGTTACCACTAACTTTCTTTTGACTCACAACATTTGAGTGACACCCATGACACAGCCATGAAACATCATTCCACTGTCAAATGAGGAGAAGGCAATAGCTTCACCACAGCACTGGGAGCCCGTATACATGCTCTGTATCACCTATGATAATAGGTGTCAGTATACAGTTCCAAGAACATTGCCATACTGGTTGTTTCATAAGTCAAAGAAGAAAATTGCTTATTAAAAAGGTCAGTTTGATTTTAAGTTTACGATAATACACATAAGAAAATCATTTCTTACCTGAGCACAACTGAACTGTGGAAAGTATTTCTACACAATTAAATGGGTTTCTTTCAAAATTTGGCAATATGTTTGTTGATTCAAGTTAATTTATTTAAACTGGATAGACTTGATCTGCTATCAAATTTCCAACTTGATTAACTAAGGTATTATATCAACTTATCTTACTGGAGTTGAATTTTATTTAATGCCCAGTCACTTTAGAACTTCACTCAGAAGTAAAGTATGTGGTAACACCAACAATAATGACTAGTCGATTAACCAAAATATAAGTATACCTATTAGTAAAATGGTAAGTAAAACAAGGGCCATGCAACAAGCAAATAGATGGAGCCAAGAGCCAATAAAATCTCTAAATACAGGGGAAAAAAAAGGTACCAAAATGTATCCTATTGAAAGACTTAATTTGTTTGAGTATACATCTCAAACCAGGTGGAAATCCCATGAGATTTTGGTAAAAATACAATTAATTCCCTTTTATTTGATTCGATTGGCTTTGTCTGACATAAAGCTTGGGGTAATTACGTTCTTTCAACACTAATACTTTGAGTTTATTATAAAAATGGATCAAATCATTTAAAATCAACTTCATTTGTTTTCTTAACATGTACAAGAGCCAGTTCTATGTTTTTTGAGTGTAGATGTCCAAGGAAAATGGCTGAACTGAAGCAGTTCTAGAAGAACAAACAAGCCAATATTCCTCTTGAATATTACCAGAAGCGCTTGCTTAAGGTTTTTGCTGCAAAAAGGTGGTTCGACTCATGATAAAATCCAAGACTTGGCTTATTTTTTTTCCACCAGCATTGTGAATGATAAATTGGTGTGCACAATAAACACATGAAAGCTTAGAATTGTTTGTGTGTCATTAGCTTTAGCACATTGTGTTTGTGTATACTAAATGAAGTACAGATCACATTTTATGACCAATTAAAGGCACAATAAGCACTGTTTATGGGGAAAAAAGAAACACTATGTAAGTATAAAAGTGATTTGTCATTGTCTTTATGTTTCTTTTGTAATACGGACTCACTAGAGACAAAGACTTAAACTACTTTGTTTGTTTATATCAACCATCGTAAGTGAGTGTGGGTCTGCACCCATGGGCAAGGCCATGTTTAGATCATGTTAGAACAGGAAGCTTGCCTGAAAGCTTCACCATCATCATCATCATCATCATCTTTAACCGCTTAATCCAGATAGGACCGCGATAGCAATTGGGAGAGCAGAGTATCCCAGATGACCCTGTCCCCTGCAACTTCCTCCAGCTCATTCCGGGGGACCGTGAGCTGCTCCCAGGCCAACTTGGAGATATAATCCGGCCAGCAGGTCCTAGGACAACCCCAGGGTCTCATCCCAGTAGGCCATGCCTGGTAAACCCCCACTGGGAGGCATCAAGTGTGCTAAAAAGTACTTTAAAAAGCCTGCAGAGTGTGAAAAAAAGGTCTTGTGAACAGATGAGACCATCTGTGAACTACAATAGTGATAATCTGCTGATGCAGATCTATAAACTATAGTACTGATGATCTGCTGATGCATGACTTTCATACATGTGCGTGCGCCCACACGCAAATAGTGGAATGGATCACTGCAACACTGGACTACACATGCATAGTTTACATGACTGTGTAAAGAGGAGTGTGTAGTTCACTGGTGTGTGTATGTATGTGTGTGTATGTGTGTTTTCGTGTGATTGCGTGGTTGTGTGTGTATCTGAAACCACAGAGTGGCATCACCCCAGCTGTCAGCGATTTACTTCAGACTCTAAACCATCTGCATCCTCGTTCACTCCATCTGTCTCTCCTCATTTTCCATCTCTCTCTCTCTCTCTCTCTCTCTCTCTCTCTCTCTTTTAGCTGGATATTGGAAGTTGTGGTATGCGCTGCAGTCTCAGCATTATTTCAGCATTCACGATCAGAACTAAACTGCTGAAGACATTTGGTCGACATTTCTCCCTGCAGGAGGGACCCTCTCATTCTCTTTCTTTTTCTTACTCATTCTCTCCGAAGGCCTGATGAACTAAGCCTTTTGCATGGCTGAGATGTAACACAAGTATTTGTGAAATACAGAAATTACAGTTTAAACAACCTTCCGTCAAATTACATATTCTGTTGATTCTCTTAGTGAAAGTTTGCGAGCCTGCAACAGATGATGACAGTATGTGAGGAAAGAGGGATTAAGGAAGGGTTCTGCTTGGAGCAAGATGGCCGGACCCCTTTGAACTGTGGTAGGACTGATGTAGGACTGAGGAAGAGGGAGGAGCTGGCGTGGTTGTGGGGATTGCAAAAACATTGTCACAGAAAAGAAAGATGAGAAATTATAGGGTGTTAGATTGGAAGGAGGAGGGGTTTTCAGGAAAACCCCTAAAACTGCAGTTATCCCTTAACTCCATTAATACATCCTCTACAGGGAACAAACTTAAATATGACATTTTTCTGAAATTGTGCACATTTTTAATTTATTTGCTGAATTTAACATGGGGGGAAAAAAAATGTGCCATAACTTTTTGCACAGGGTCATATTTTATGTTTTATTATTTTTCCCCATGTTAAATCCAGGAAAAAAAAAATTATTTTCACTTACAAAATCAATCAAATCACTTTATTTGGATAGCGCCCCCTAAAGACTATCTACAGCTAGGCTGAGGAAAGCTGAGTAACAAGAGACCTTGGCCAAACCTTAGGCTTACCAAAATCAACTGTTTGGAACATTGGTAACATTTAAAGGGACTGGTAGGCCCAGGATGACCTCCACAATCAATGACAGAAAATTCTCACCATTATGAAGAAAAATCCACATACACCTGTATGTAGATCCATATACAGATCAGAAGCACTCTGATAAGTGACCTGAAGGTGGTAGGTGAAGATTTGTCAATGTCTACTGTCCACAAATGGCTTCATGAATAGAAATATAGAGGCTATACTGCAACACGCAAACTACTAGTTAGCCACAAAAGCAGGATAGCCAGATTACAGTCTGCTAAAAAGTACTTAAAAGAGCCTGTAGAATTCTGGGGAAAAGGTCTTGTTGATAAATGAGACCAGGATTAATTTGCATCAGAGCGGTGGCAAAAGCAATATGTGGAGGCGAAAAGGAACCTCCCTAGACCCAAGGCATACCACCTCATCTGTGAAACGGCTCACTTATCTTCATTGAACTGTTGATGGCAGTTGCAATATGAATTCTGAGGTATATAGAAACATCTTATTAGCTCAAATTCAAGAAAATGTCTCTAAACTTATTGGATGGAACTTCATCCTACAGCAAGACAATGATCCCAAACAATCTACCAAAGAAACAGAGCAGTTTTTCTAAGCTAAAAACTGGAAAATTCTTAACTGGTCAAGTCAGTCACTTCATCTAAATCTCATCAGGCATACAGTTCAAATGCTGAAGAAAAGACTTAAGGGGACTAGTCCACCAAAACATACAGGAACTGAAGACTGCTGCAGTACAAGCCTGGCTGAGCTTAACCAGAGAAAATAATTAACAGCTGGTGATGACTTTTAGTCACAGACTTCAAGCAGTCATTGAATGTAAAGTATATGCAAAGTATACCACTGCTTTAAAAAGTGGTGTAATTTCTATATGGCACAACTATCATGTAAAAAAATACACTTTATTAAGGTCTCAGAACGTGCACTTTAACAACATTGTTGTGTAATTGTTTGAGTACAGATTTTAAGGTAGCGTAAGAGTCATGCAAGAGTATATTTATCGGTGTAACAATATCAGTGTTCATGTTTGGTAAAAAATTCCACGGAGTCACCACTGACTGATGCTGAAGGGTTTGAATCAGTGAATAATGGGAACATATCTATGCATAAAGACCAGCTTTTTCAGTTTTTGAACACATTACTACTTTTCCAGCACTGGTATTCACTTTTATTTGAATTGTCCACCACTGCTCCCATTGAGGCGCAGCAGGAGATGGTCATTACTATGACTGCTGCAGGAAAAAAGTTGCATGACTGAAACAGAAGCATATAGAACCAAGGTTCTTTGAAAAAAAACATATAACTGGTTTTCTATTATAGAAAAACTAGCAAAGTCCAAGCAAAGTGCTCATTGTTCTATATAGAACCATTGCCTTTAGTAAGGAATCTTTGAAGAACTGAGTGCACAAGCCTCAAGCATGGGACCAAAGAGTATCTGCCAACATTTCAGGACTTTCAGGACCAGGTGACCACATGTATGAGAAGAGGGCTCCATTATTTCACTGGACCTTTTAAACCCTGTGCCTCATGAGCTTGCAGTTAACAGCCAGACTAGTGTGCAATTTGCATGATTAGCTACAGCCTTAGTAAATCTAACATTCATTTCAGATGCATTGCGGCTGCATAATGTGGTCAAGCACATTTTGCGCTGTGCCTGCGCTTGTACGTACATCTGGCCTCGAGATTCACACACACATACATTCAATTTTACACACATACACACCTACTCATGCATTTTTTCTCTTGCCATCTCTCTCTCTCTCTCACTCAATTCCAGGTTACTTTTATTGCCATTACTGGTATCACGTACAGTATAGTCGAAGGCATTGTAAAATACAGACTTCTTGCTTTCTCTGGCTCATGAATGCCTCACCTCCACTCTCTCCCAGACTTTTAATGGCTCTTTGAAACACTGTATTCAGTTCATCCAAAGTTTTATTTAAAGTCTCCCCAGAGTGAACATGCAGACGGCAGGAATATCTGATTGTCCACAGTAGACGGAATGCTGCAGGGATTTCTGTGCCATGTTTAACCAGCGGGTATTTTAGGAATTGGCCCTACAGAAGGCACCATGTTATTATGTTAACTCTTAATTTTGTTAGGCATTATTGCATTAGTCTTGAAATTGCATCTTTTAAATAAATATTTTTTTTTATTCTGTTATTGGCTCTTACACGTATAAAGCATACAGTATGTTATAGTTTTATCAAAAAAGTGGAAAATACTGACGTTACATAAGTAACAAATGTAAAAAATAAGTACTTCAATCTTACTTCCCCTGAAAGTAAGAGCATAAATTCCAGCATATGAAAAAATATCCATAAAAACACGGCTTAAGTACTTTAAGTTAATAAACAGTAAAAAAGTAGAAACAGTACATTACAAAAAACAACAAACAAAAAAAAAACAACAACAAAAAAAAAAAACAACAGAGAACACTGAATTCCAAGGTTTCCTTCATTGATACAAAATGTACATGAGTTCAATGTCTTTCAGGGTTCAGGTGGTTGTGTTTTAGCTGGAGTCAAATGTCACTAAAAGTGGCTCGTAACAGACAGGATCATTATGTTGCCAGGCCTGGTACAGCAACATCATATTTGCATTCCACAATTCAGCACCCCACCCAAGCAAAGAGTCCCAGAGAGCTTATCTCATCTCCCAGTAAAGTCCTTAAATAAGTGTACTGCAGAGGCTCGGTCGTGCTAGGACTTACTGAGTCTTCCGCCAGGTTTTTTTGAGACAGTAAGAGAAAAGAGGAATGGTGATCAGCACAAGGGCAAGAAGTGAGCTTTCCATGTCAGTCTGGCTGCTGTTACGTAAACAGTCGTCACAGACACTTGCAGGTACAAGCAAACCACATATACATACACACTCTCACACACAGGAAATCAAGGCCAGGGCCTCGGCTAAGCTGGCCTCATAGTGATGCTGTGACAACATTAGCATTATCTCTGATCTCACCACACCCACTGCAGGTCAGACAGAGAGCCTTTAAACTCTGAGCATGGAGGTTTTAGCTGGAATGAGGAAAGCTCCGTCTGATTAAGTTCATATGGCCATGCTCTTAAAACAACCACACAATCCCCCCTGGCTTTCTACTACATGGAAGAATGTGAATTAAAGTCTACAGGTCACTGTGCAAACCTTTAGGACTTCATGGACATCTGTGAAATCCATGAAGGAGTTTGGGATTATTAACATCTACAAGGGACCAATTACTCTATGGGATGCTTCGCAAGTCTGCTGCTCTGAACAGGAGGGAGATAAGGAGAATCGTCACAGGTATATCGCTCTGCCTTACTGCATTTAAGCTCGTCTTGTTCCGAAAAGAAAAGAAAAAAGTAAAGGACTGACACATTTATTATTGCTAATGCTCGTCTCCTCTCTGCCCACAGTCCACCCCTTCATGGCTGGTGAGAGAGCGCAGAAAAAGAGGCACAGTCTCATACATACTGCTCCGCCTCTCCTTCTGCAATAATGGTGACCGATCCGTCCCCACTGTTCATCTCAATGTCCTTATTAGCAGCAGTAGAGTTTTCTGGAAGCAGGGCCAAGTCTTTGAAAACGTCCACGTAGTGGGTGAATCCTGGGCCCCAGTTCAACAGGCTGTCCCAGTTGAAGTTACCCGCCCCCTGGCCCAGCTTATGGGGCAGTGTGTGGTGCTGATGTTCCCCAAGAGGGGCGTGGCCTCCAGTGGGACCACCCTCTGCCCGTCGGCTGGAGTACCGCCTCTGTTTGATCCTCCCCCCGTAATCTTCATCGTCGGCATCCGACTCATTGACCTGCGAGAGCTTGGGCACTCGGGATCCGTAGGTAACAGGCTTCTCCCGGTCGTACTCCATCTCTGAGCAAGTGAAAGAGTCATGTGAGTCACTCTCAGAGGAAGATTCTGGTGCCGGGATCCCATCTGCAGGGTTTCGGACCCGGGACAGTGGGCGCCGGCAATCTTCCTCAGATGAAGAGCGACCATGGTCGGCGCTGCAGATGCTGGGGTTCCTGGGTCGCGGCGTGTTGAGACGCTCCACTTCTTCTATGGAGAGTCCAACTGGTGGCCCACTCTCTAGCGGGATCTGCTCTATGGGCTGCTTCAGGCGACTTCCTGGGCGAGAGCTATGACCAGCCATCATAGTCTGTGGACTTTTGCTGCGACGGCCAAGCCGTGTGGCATAGTTGAACTGCTGGCAAGCATCTCCATGCAAGTCCAGAGGGCTTCCATCCCGACGTGCCAGGTTCAGCTCCCGTGTTGGAGTGTTCCGGTAAAAAGATGCAGGTTTGGAGAAGGGAGCGGGGCTGTGGCGAGAGAGTGGGTTGGGCGTGGGACAGGCAGCATGGCTTAAGGGTGTGGAGCGGAGTCCTTGGGCATAGGTGGGCTGGTAGGTGTAACTTGATGCCCCGAGAGGTAAGGGTGACTGCCGGGCATAACCCAGCGGGCTGTGCCTCTGGATGCTGAACTTGGGTGTGTGGCTGCGGAACTGCTTGTAGTGTTGGACAATATCGGCATCAGATGGGGCAATGCTGCTTGCATTGTCAATGTCATAGTGCTCAATGTCAGTCTCTGGCACGCCACATGGTGCACAAGGGGCGCTGGGAACTGCCTCTCCACCCTGAGGGATGTCTGTCTCATCATAAATCAGGTATGGGTTTTCTCGCTCAATGATGTCGGGTTTGGGATTCCCTTCTGGCTGCTTCCTGACTGTCATATCATCTCCATATGGTGGGATATTGTCAGGATCATCAAATGCCACATTTTCACTCCCCTTCTTCTTTTTCTTTTTCTTCTTCTTCTCCTTTGGCTTCTTCTCTTCCTTTGGCACTGTAGTCTTGCTGCCTCCCTTGCAGTGGTTGTGCAGTATGAGGCTGAGCACCACCAGGGCAAGCACGGTAGCACAGCTGCCCACAATGGCTGGCACTGCCCAAATGGGCAAGACAAGTGCCTCATTGGTAACAGCCGGACTGCAGGTGAACCCTCCATTTCCGCCTGCCTTACACACCATCCCCTGGGGGCACGTCACGCCCAGACATGCCACCAGGCTCTCGCAGACCTGTCCTGTGTAGAGCTCTTCACAAACACAGCTGAAGCCTCCACGGGTGCCTGGCACACAGCTGCCACCGTTCTGGCAGGGGCTTGAGGCACAGTCTCCCGGAGGGACGCATTGGTAGCTGTACCACTGGTTGACGCACATCAGGCCATCCCAGCAGGGGGCACTCTCACACATGTTGGGGCCACGGCAGCCGATCTTCACCGATGGGTCCGTCTTGGAGATGGAGACAATCCGGTGCTCACCAGTGAATGGGAGGAGCTCACCATTGTACTTTATATATGCGTAGCAGCCATCAAATCCTGCAGAGGGTGAGAGTGACAGAGAAAGTGGGAAGATGTTTAGTGCCATTCTAAATCAGTGGTTATACTATATTCTATGGTGTGTGCAACCTTATCCTTGTCCTCACTTGTTAGGCCTACAATCTAGTAATTTTATCTGATATGGCATTTTGAATGTTATGAGGTACCTTAAAGTTGGGAGAAACTTTAGAAAAACGTCTTTGGGGCAGATACTTGGGGGGGTGTTTGAAACTGTTTCTTTGCAAGCAGTAAGGATTTCTTTAAATTGGGTGGTGATATGACCTGATAGCATGACAAATTTGCATAATGCATGCTGAGTAATATCATGAGAGAACATCAGTGGAGGAAACACCAGAAGGATTTTGTGAATTCTGTCAAAACGATGAGCCTGAGGGATGCAGTGCTGCACTACAGAACATTACATACCTTGAAAAGTAATATTAAAAGCTAGTTTTAGGCTAGAAGTTTTTTATTTTTATTTTTATTTACTTTATTTTAAAAAATAGCCAAATGTTTATTAATGAATTACTACATATTTGACTGTCTTTTAATAGGCATGACCAGCATATTTCGCCAGCACCAAAATACATGCATGCACATCCAACCCTCCAATCACATTTAGGTTTATATATCATACCAAGCTAAAAAAGCCATAAACAGAGAACAGAGACTCTACAATGTAAATTAAATTAGTTCAGTTCGAAAGAATGCTATGATACAAAACAGTCAGTGTTTTGTGCGGATGGTTAATTGCTCTGGCGCAGGCCTTTGGCTCACTGAGTTTCTCAGCGGCAGACACCTCCACCCATCAACTCCCATTACATCCGACAAGGCCTGAAAGACAGTGTGCCAGCCTCAGAAAGTGTCCACTCTAGCAGACAGCGTGTTTCTACATGCCAGACAATTTATCTTTGGCTCCAGAGAACGGGGTTCAGGAACATCTGGGCAAAACAGTGATGTGACTAATCAGAACCTGAGCTATCATGTTGCGTCTTGACGTTGACTCACCAATGTAAATAGATGTTTATTGAATTTATCCTCCATGTAAATGGAGAGCATTTGGTTCTACTTATTAGAGACAAAAGCACGACCGAGTTGGCTGGAATCCCCCTGGCTGAACGTGATCTCACTGTCTCTCTCTCTGGCGCTCTCTCCATTTTCGCTGGCACAGGTATGCCTTAGAGGTCTCGCATGCACAGCACTATGTTTACACGTAGATATTTGGATGTGTTTAGTTGATATTTCTGCTTCATAGAGTGAGGCAAGTTTGCCCAAATTTGACCACATACGGCCCTATCCTGTCAAACTAGGATAAGAACATTGTTCTGCGAATGGCACTCGTAGTACAATTCCAACATTAAAATGGGTAACACAGTCTATCCCAACTGTGACACATACAAATTTAATATCATTTGGAATGAATGTGAATAATTCATGTCAAATTTATGTAACATCTGTAAGGCTTGTCTAAACTTACTACACTGGCTATGAAAGGATGGCTTTGACGGCACATGCACAGGTCAACCGCACGTTTATAACCGTAAGCAGTCAAGTTTCAGGCTCACATATTCCAACCACAGGTACTTGGAGCAACTGATATCTATAGCTACTACTATAAAACTACTCATACGGGCTCCACCACAGTATGAGCCTTTTGGAGTTATATATAGGTATAAATACAGTTTCTGTAGAAGTTCATGGCATCTAGGGCTGTGCTCAGCCACAGCTATTCAGGTTACCGCAGTAGTAGTCCCCAGTGATGGTAAAACTCATTCGATGTGATATCCTGCATTAATACCACATTTATTATACCTAATATAGATGAGGTTGTAGAAATGCAGGTGCACTGATTAAACGTACTCTGTTCTGTACAAAAAGCTACCTTTATGGAACATCCTCACACCACAGCATCAGGTTTCAGACTGAAAAACGACTTCAGTCTCAGGAAAAACCCACAAGTAAAATCATGTCTCAACTCTCGTTCATCAGGCGAAACAGATCATTTCAAAGGGAAAGTGAAACGGCTATAGAGAGAAAAGGCAAAGGGCTAAGCTGGGTGGCTCTAAACTCTCAGACAGGAAAATTTCATGCAACACACACAATTCTGTTCTTGCACACTAGATTAACAACAGTTTCACAGCCAAATTAACAAAGACAATAAACGACAACCACAGCTTTTACTGACTGTGCCTTATGTTCCTTTCTTTGACATAAGTTAAGACTCACCTGACATGGTGTCACTATGTTTTTTCTCTTATGTCCACTTTAGTGTAAGGCACGGTGAGGATTAAACGGTAACGCAAAGGAAAAAATACCCCCCCCCCCCCACCCCCAAACCTGTTAAACGGTTTACCTTAGTTATTCTCCATATTGGTATCCAAATATG
>JAILXH010051312.1:0-10541 GCA_023558415.1 Piaractus mesopotamicus
GAGGACTCTTAAATAACTACACATAACAAATGTTAGGGAAAATCTTTGTTTATGTTCTGTATTTCTGAAAAAAAAAAATGATTTAAGATATTATAAATATTTATAATATATAACAATTATTTAAGATACAATATTTAAGATAACACATTTTTAAGTCCTCAAATTTTGAAATTGGTCTTCAAAAATCCTGTATTGGTCGGGCTCTATGCAGAACTACAAGGCTAGGTGCTAGCAAACGAGATCTGAAACTTTCTTACCGTGAACTGCAAAGACATTGAAGTGCTGAGCGCCATGCCGTGACGAGTCTCGCTTCCCGCCACCCTTGATGAAGTTCAGAGCAGGCAGACTCGGTCTCCTCTGGTCCCCAACAAACTTCCCTGGCTGCTGCCCCATAAGGGCAGGTTGCCAGGCCGTAGCCGGGAGGCACTGCTGATATCAGTCACGGCCTCGGAGGGAGGCAGACGGCAGACTGAGACCAAGTTGAAGGAAACCAGCTTGGTGCAGACCACCTCAACAAGCGTGCTCTTCGTCAGTGTGGCTGGTGATTGAGTGGCAGGGTGGAAGTCAGGACCTCCAGATCCCGAATTCCACTTCCGACACCAGTGAAATATTTTTTGGTGTCCACCAGTGTGGCAAGGCAGACCCTGCACCCAGATCTTTGATATCTCTTTGTCTGTGTCATGCATTGAGTGATGCACTTATTTGACTGTTATGAACCAACTAACCTCAGACTCTAACCTGAAAGCATGGATTTTTCGACATTACCATGCACAAGCGCAACATATGGACAACGTCTACATAACATTGTAGTGCACCTCAAGTGAAGGGGAAAAAAATCGAATCATACCACAACGAATTAAAGTTACAAAGCTGAGGACAAACTACATTCTCTGCATAGTAGTGTTGATGAGCAGGACAGTAACTGGCTGCAGTATTAGCAGGGAATGCCTGCAGATGGACCGCTAAAAACAGGCAAACTCAACACCACCCCTGAGGTATTGTTAGATTAAATATTGATAATCAATCTGAAAACCTTTGCGATACAATTACAACATCTATGTGCACAGTAATGTATGAGGCAGCTATAAGGACTCTGGCAAAATTGGGAAGACCATCACTGTTCTTTGGCCAATATTCTCACCAGAACTGAGAACTTCTTCTGGACAACAGTTCAATATGTGCAGAGATGTAGATCCTATCAATATGCAAAGTTTTGATTGACAAATGCATGTATGTCTCTGGATTATGCCATATCTAAGGCACTTCGAATATTCTGGCAATCAGATATTTCACAGCAACCCTGAATAATATTTCACAAACCGAATGGTCAGAACATCTCAAGCCTAACAGCAGTCAGTAGTTGGCTGTGAGAAGTTAGGAGGCACTAGTTATTTATCTCAATAGAAGAACTGGTTACCTGGAGACCTGGTTATTAACCTAAAGGGAGGAACTGGAGATTTGTCTAAAGGGAAGAACTGGTCTCTTATCTCCAAATGAATATGGACGCATATCCTCATAGTTTTTCGGCTGACTTGTACGAGCTATCACTCAACAGACTGACAGGATGAGAACTCTGTATATTATATATATATTACTCGCCTACGACTGAACGTTACAGTATAAAGTTATTTGGCAATGTATTAGAGAACTGAGCGAGCCCGAGTCCTCGCTGAGCTACACACCGCCACAACTTCAAGCGCCGCTCAACAACAACAGGTCACCTCAGCTGGCAAGTTTTGCAGCAACTCCCGAGCAGCGGTTATAACCATAACGCACGACTGCAGACCGAACCCATGCTCAAAACAATTCAGACACACCGGCAGCTTTTTTATTCGGTGCCAAATTCCTTCCCTCAACTTCCGCGTCCGAAGGTTTTTGGTCCGTCTCTCCCTCCCGGGCTCCAGATTACACCCGGAGCTCAAGCACTGCAGCTCGGCCACCCAACCTGCCGCCTTTCGGGGCGCTGTTCGGACCGGTTCCCCTATTAACCCGCCCGCACGAGTAAGGCACACACTCTCGACACAAACGCACTCAGTGTCCTCCTGTATTTCTGAGTCTTCACACCATTTTTGGAGGAATAAACGCCTATCGAGCAGTCGTCGACGCAGGGGCCGCCATGTTTCCGTACGCAAGGTGGGCTGGTTTTTCGTTTTGCGTTTGACGTCAGACGGTGCGTTTCTTCCGCCAACAGAAAAAAAAAAGTTTTTTTGACTCGAAGATAATAAAACATCTCAAACTTACTGCTAATTTTATTCAAACCGGAATTGAGCTAAATTACAGTTTTCCAAAATGTATTTGGGTTTACTAATTATGAGAAAATGAATATCTGTACTTAATTATTTCACATGCCTTGTTAATTTAGGCTGTTGTAGTGTACAGTAAAGTAGCTGTAGTAAGGAAAAGTCGTAGCCAGAGAAAACTTTGTCTGGATTTAGGACTATTTTGCCATTATCAGCATTTCACATAAAATCAGAGAAATGGTTTTTAGTCGAGATGGTAAAACATCTTTAACTGTGTTTTGGAATTTATACAAAAAACTAGCCTATATCTTCTACAAAAAATGTATTAAGGGTTACTAATTATGATAAAGAATTGAAAAATCAGTAATCTTATATAAATTAATTATTATTCACACGTGTCTTCTGGATTATTTTAGGGCGTTATAAGGCAAAAGAGTTTTTTTCCTCATATTTAGAACTATTTTGTGACTCGAAGGCCATGGAAAAATGTGTAATTGTGTTTTGGATTTTATTCCGAATGGATTTGAACTACTATTAAAGCGTTGTATTTGGGTTCACTAATTATGATAGAGAATTGAAAGATTAATATTTTTACGTAATCTAGTGTTAAAACAAAGATGTGGAGTGCTATGTAAAAACTATCTACTATCTGCAATAAGAAGCCTGTGAAAACTAGAACTTGCTGGAACTCGGAATTTGTATAAAACTTTTGTATAAGACTGTATTATATGTGCCTACAATACTTCACATTTTTCTAACTTCAGAGGACTAATTAAACGTCGTCCTGCATTAAACTGGATTTTAATCCTGACTAACGTAGCTATAGTAAACGGGAAGAATCTTTTAGAGGTAGATGCCAATGTTAGCTTGCACAAAATACCCACATTCTTTCATACAGCATTATACACATAATTATTTTTTTGTCTTGTACTCCGTTATATTTTTAAGTTGTGGTGTAATCCTATTTGCGGCCGCAAGAGGGCAGCCGTACGAAGACCCATAATTATACTCGAAAACTGCCCCCTTGTGGTGACGTACTGAATCATGCGTGTCATTTTCTAATATGTGGGGCATGTTCGTTGTATCCAGCCAGTTTGTGCGAACACAGTACACACTGGACCAATTCATGTGTCAAAGGTACTGCAATTTATTGAACAAGAATCAAAAGCATCAAAAATGCTTCTATATACAAAGTCTTTATACTGTATCAAAACTATCATAAAACACTTCACATACATTATGCATCTGCTGTAAAAGTAGGACTTGCTTTTTTATGACTTTTTCCAAAACTGATGCACAATTCAATTGCTAAGATAAACAAAAGGCATTCAGAGTGGTTTAATGTGAAATGCTCTATTCTAGAGAAACTTTCAGAGTCAGAATAGATCACAATGGTAATGACAGGAACCAGACACCCAAAGAGCTTAATAACACTTAAAGCTATGTCTCAGAAAGTATTTTCATGTAATGGTTACAAATACATTTTTGGCCTTGAAATGCATTTTTTAAAAATATATTCAGGGCACAAAAACACACACAGGGCATTGTATGTCAAAATAGTCCCAAATAAAACTTTCTTTTCATATTTGCCACTATTTTACCAATATCAACAGTATATATAAAAACTCTGAAGACGTGTGTAGGCATACTGGTCATTCTGGATAGCAAATAAAATGGCTATATTACCACTGTAAAGAAATCCAAGTCAGCAAGTTTCATCAAACAAAAGCACTCTAAATGAGTTTACATCTCCATGATTGAATTGTGCAGATATCTTGATAAACTGGTGGAATTCTCCTTTAACTTTAGCCTCAGTATTTCAGCTGAATGATGTGTGAGCTCAAAGACATGACTCCAAAATAGGGGTGCTGTTCCAAGGGCAGCGTTCAAGGCTGAGCACCTCCAAAATCTGCAAATAAAAGTATTATGGGAGCCAAGAAAACACTGTAGGGATCTCCCTGAAACTGATGAATATGAGCTGCATCTTCTTTCTCAGTCAGACAAATGCCAAGGAACAGCAAAGGATTCAGATAATTAGGTGAAAAGGATTAGAACACAAAAAAGAACACATTTCTACATGCCAAGCCTCACTGTCACTTTTAACTGTTAACAACTTTGCTGTCCCTGAATGAAAAGACAACTTTTTCCATGTTGTTAGTGTGCAAAGGTCTGGAGGAATGCAACACCTGCAGTCAGCTGCCCAGTACTTGTTTTCAATTCGTGTCGTTGACTACTCGCGCTCTAGCCTTCTTGCTCAAGAAGTCGCTGCCTTGTCTCCATCACAATTTCATCCATGATCTCTGGTTTCAAAATATCTTTGATCTGCAGAAAGCACACAGACACACACATCTTAACACAGTCACTGTACACCAAGAACACATCGGCCCTTATATATCAAAACTGTGTGAAAAAGTGCATTGATTTGACCACCTTTAATGGGGTACAAACTTTTCTGCGTCTGATTCATTAAACCTTCATATGATGTGGAGATTTGAGCACAAATGATTAAGCTTCAGTACTTAATCAAGCACCAGCCTACCAACACCTTATTTACATATAGCACGCCCTAATTCATGCAGATGTTTCAGCAGAGAGTCAAATAAAATGACAGTATTTTGCAGCCCATGAATCAATGGTTGCGCTCATAGTTACAGTCTGAAGTTTCGCTCCCTCTACTGACCAAACTTTACAGTGTTAAAATTATAACAACTGGCAAGAAGAAAATGTGAATGATGTAATTGTTTGTGACTATTTCCTAAAACAATGTATTTAAATGCAGTATTACTGCAGAGTACGAGATGTTTCTACACTAGCTGTGTATTTTTTGGGTGGTGTCATTAGTATAAGACAAAAGCACAGTATACCATGTTGTTAAATGACTAATTTTGGGAAAATATCATAACATTTTAGCTTAAACCTTAGCCGCTACATGTGAGCAAACTAAAGAGACATGTAACTTGCCGCTGTCTGACTGGTAAAGGTTAGCTGCTAGTTATGTCAGTTAATCGGAATCATTCTAGATACACCAAAAAAAAAAAAAACTCTGGTCGGATTTTTAGTTACGCATTTATACTTTATGCTGCATTCAGGTAATTATACACAATGTTTCTTTTGATAGGTTCTGTTGGGACATTGTAAAGAAAGGGAGCTCTTTCCAAAGATGTATAAAAGTTGTATAAAAGCCGTAATAAAATATGCTTCTGTTTAGTTATGCATTCTTGATAAATGTTATAATTATAGTTCACATAAAAAAAAAAAAAAAATCAAAATCTTGTTTTGTGGGTCAGGTAATACCTGGTGGGAGAGGGATGATTCATAGCAGTAGAGTACACTGGTATCATACAGCAGCACTTTGTGGGCTGCCAGGGCGAGCAAACAATTCCTCAGCCGAGAAATGACCTCCCGATCTGGCAGAGAAACAGGCTGAGCCACCCCAAAGCAAGACAGAAATAAGGATCAGAAGAGCATATTGTTTATCAGGTTACATTAATACAGTTATACTGACATGAAAAAGTACTTGACCCCTGACTTCTTCTACTTTTGCAAATTTGTCCCACTAAGTGGTTGCTGGAGTCCCACTGTCTTAGAAATTCCATTTCCAAATGTCCTACGATTTCAATGTTTTGTCAACTGTACTGCATAAAACTGCTACTTTGAAAGAGGATATTTCAAAAACTGCACTGAACACAGATGGAACATTATAATTCCAAGCTCACAATCTGTAATGTAATACATTTCAACCATCCATTATTTGTTCAATCATATCAGACGTTCTCCTCACCTCCAGGCTTGTGTAGTAGCCCCCTGCTTCTTCGTCTTGCTGCCCTGGTGTAGGGTACAGCCAGATGTAGCCGTTGTTCCCCAGTATTATGGACGCTCCACACGGCAGATTGTGGAAATGAGTTTTCTGCCGTTTCACAAGGGAGGGCGAAACTTGCACCAGTACACCCTGTCCCAACTAAGAGAGAGATAAAACACAAAAACACACAAATATACATTTATTCACGGAACAGAAGGCTTATACTTAAATAGCCCATATCTTACATTTCTCTTGTGTTTTATGTTCTTCCCTGAGGTCCACTTACATTTATGCAGATTTCTATACTGAAAACAGCCATAAATTATTTTTACATGACCATTACATGACCACCTATTTTATTGAACAGGCCGTTTTTGTTACTATGTCTTTTAAGATGGATATATAGCCGTATGCAACCCTGGTCAAATTACATATTTCATTGAATTTGTAAGTGAAAATCAGTTAACACATCCTAGTAACTTAAATATTTATCCTGGAAATTTTAGTCCACAATTTTTATCTATTTGCTGAGTTTACCATATTAGGGGGAAAAAAGTAAAACATAAACTAATTAAAAATTTGCCATAATTTTTGTACAGGCTATTCTGAATCGCTGCAAAGTACTGTGTCCCATTGAAAAAGCAGTCTGGGCTGAAACACTCCTTATGACTACTTGTTGTGGGTGGGGCCAAACTGCTGTGGGCTGAATAGGCAGATACAGGTAAATGTGCTGGATTTTGTGACATCTCAAGAACAAAGTTCAAAACAGGCTGTTTTTACAGCTTAGTTTGTAAAGAGCTGTTTGGACTGGGGACGGTACGCTTTGTAACAAACATCCAACATCAGAATCTTCTTTCAAGAATGAGAAAAATTTAGTTCTCATTAATATGGGACCTTCAACGCAGAGGGGTGGAACAACCACCAATGTACACCTATGGTAAGTGCTCTATTCCCATATGCATCTTTTCTGCCTGTTCAGTTAAACACATATACCTCAATACAGAGTCTTAAGATGTTGTCCTTACCTTGCCGTACTTCAAGCTGCGTGTGTGAAGCGAGAGGGCTCCATCTGAAAATACAGACTGTACCTCTGCCTTGAATGAGTCAAGGAAATTCTTTCACAATCAGAAGCAATAGGGTATTTGTAAAAAGGGCTTCTGCATAAAAGTCATTTGAATATTTTGAACAAATCAGTACTTGTCAGGATACACTTATGAGGTCCCCCTCTTGAAGATAGTCCCTCATGGCAAGCTCATCCTCTGCTGAACGCCTCCTCTAAGAAATTAACATTCAAGATTTGTTGAAAATCATTGACCGTTTGCGAGATTTCAGTATAGCAGCTCAAAACCATAAGACTGCATTTAGTTTTGACTGATTTACAGCAATTTAATGCAATTTTCAGGTAGTCTGGAACTCAGCTGCATCTTTATGAAACCAATTTAATAAAACAGACAATCAAAACACAGATAACGCACTGTGATCATGCTGAATGACATTTTAAACAACTGATCTGGTCAAGAATATAAAATAGAAGCTGGTGTCTTGGACACTGGACTTTAAACTGGTTAAGTTCTTCTTCATTTTGTCAGATTAATAAAAGCCTATTTTATAGTACAAAATCACAGATGGATAAATACAAGACATAAATAGGGAAAGTGAAACAGGAATGATAAATAAAGAAATTATTTAAAGATGGCAACAATATACAGATGAATTTATATAGCTAGAACAATGTAATGTTTCACAAATGTGACAAATGTGGCTAATTTGGCTGACAGGTGAAGGCTGGTGAAACTTTCATGCAGAAAGAAAACTGCCGCAAAAGGGGGCAACACTTCAAATCTTATTATTCATTTTCGTGACCTCCACCCACTGACGAACTGTGCTTACTTGTCAAAATGTCCCACAGTATCAAATATTTACAGGTAGCGCCACACATAAAACTCCAGGAAGATTATTTTGATAGATTAAAATAATTAAGATTAAACCTTAATTTAAAAAAAAGCCTACCAGCAATAAAACTACAAAGCTGAAGTCAGCTTTTTATTCACCCGATACAGTGTATCAAAAATACAAGCTGCTAATATGTCCATCTAGTGGAGTTATCCAAATGTGTTGGGTGCATGGTTTTCAACTGTTTTCAAATTGCTTCATGTAACTGCCAAGTTGCACTGAAATTATGTTGCAGGCGACTCACAATATGCAACTTGTAAAGCCAGCTTGTGCATCAATATAAAACCAGTATTCCTGCTCACCAGCTCTCCTCCTGGAAGATTCACTGATGACAGAAGCAATACAGAGTCCAGCCGAGAGTTGGTCTCCACTTTCCAACGTTTCTGCTGAACCTACAGTAAGACATGTCAAACATTCCTGTTAGCCTAATGTGGTCCACTACTAGTATATCAACTTGTTTTTCTCTGTCAGAACTAATTTCACATACCTCTGTAATCCTGCCTACTACCACATCACCAACTTCACCATTGAACCTGAAAAAATAACAAAGAATATAATCTTGATATAATCGTTAACTTTTATGTGAACGGATCAGTCATCATCGAAAATCTTACCTAGTCTTGAGTGGTCTCACACAAATCAGCTTGTTGACACGTTCAACCTCCCCCGCCACTGAGGCTGTGAGCTTCTCATCATCCATGTAGGTTCCATGGCCCCTGAAAGACAGCAATCATGAGAAACAATGCGCGACTAAAATGAAAGCGTATGATAAACATGATAAGCTGTATCACTAAAAGAAACACAGACTGAAGAGACTAAAGACTCAGCCAAACTGTCACCGGTGCAGTTTCCTTTCCCAAGTTATCGTCCTACTAAACAACAAACAAGGGCTCTTCTCACATCCCTCTTCTACAATCAGTTGCACTAAGCACTTTAACCAACTGCAAAAAAACCTACATGACCACCAGTGAGCAGGTATTATATGGGTGGAGGATCATTCTCAGCGCAGTGATGTGCGTTATGGACCAGACACAGCAGTGTTGATGTTATTTCCCTCCCCCCAAACACTGTGTACACATTATTAAACACTCCTTCCTTGTTTGTCCACATTGTAGGTGTAAAGTTAGAGACTAGAAAAGCTCATGAAAAAAAGATAAATGCATTCATGTTTGGTCCTTTTAGATGTCTTTGGTACGTTTTGCAAAAGAACTGTTTTAATCAAACCAAATCTGCCAAGTGTGGACAAACACTTACTGTCCACTCTATTAGACATACCTGCCTCTTTGGTCTGCTTTGTAGAAAAGTTGGAGCGGATAGCTCATCTGCTGCTGCACAGTTTGTGTTAGTTATCCTCTAGTCCTTCATCAGTCGTCACAGGATGCTGTTCGCCAGTTATTTTTGGTGGGTGGACTTTTCGCAGTCCAGCAGTTACACTAAAGAGTTTTAGAACTCCTCCAGCACTGCTGTGCCTGATCCACTCAGACCAGCGCCACACACACTAACACACTAACACACCACCACCATGACAAGGTAAAGTGGGTCTAACAAATTTTGCAGAGACAGACTACAAATGGACTAACTTTGTATGGACTAAGTCTGTAACTGCAAAACTACAAAGTGTAACGTTACCTACACGGTAAGAGCACATATGAACTGCAATACTATAGTCTGATGTATTAAATGCTAGGTATTTTCTGTGTATACTGTATTTTTCGGAATTTATGTTGCACATAGAGAAATTATTCGTACATCTTGCACGGGAACGAACAAATATTCCGGATCTGAGAGGTCGCTGAAAACCGGAAGCTAGCATGTAAGTTTATTTATTAGGTGCTGATCTGTGCTAGCTGATGCTAATCGATATTTAGCCATCAGGCAATAAGGAATTACAAACACCGGTCGGCTAGCAGGCTAACATCAGACAGGGGGTCCTGCATCAAACTGGTTCCTGAAGAAACCCCTAACTTACATTTAACGCATATTTACCTCATAAAACCTGTGTCGGAGGTGATCACATCTCCCGGAACAACCAAGTGTTTACCGTCCGTGGACTGGGATCCTGACAGAGCTATCTGTTTTCGGACAGTCGGTAATCTCATGTCCACAGCCATGCTTCAGTCCCCCCATGTGATTTTTCACTGAAACGGTTAAAGTCTTCTTCGCTAATATACTGACGTCTATGTGCTGTGTTTACCGCCCCCTGCTGTGTCTGCAGTGTAAGAGGAGGAACCACAGAAAAGATAATAAATGTTTACTACAATAGATTTACATCGTGCGGTTAATCCATTAAAGGGGCATTTCAGCCTAAAGATAGCATTTAATATGTTATTAGTCATATTATGTAAAATTCTGCATTCACGATTTTGTATGCTTTTGGTGTTTTTGTCGACCAGTTTTCTCTCAGCTCTTATGTCATACAGCCATTAGGAATCACTAATGTAGAGGCTAATAAAAGCAGGTGTGATATTTAGCTTTCTAGCAGTAATGTTTAGCTATATGACTTTCTTCTCCCTGCTAAAAAAAAAAAAAAAAAAAAAAAAAAAAAAAAA
>JAILXH010051312.1:10948-37808 GCA_023558415.1 Piaractus mesopotamicus
TTAGCTTGTCACCCAGCATGATTAAGTTAGTTGACCAGCATACCAGTGCCCAAAACACATGCTCCTGCCACCCTCAGAGGGGTTTTTGCAGTCCTTAAACTAGAAAATCTCACTCTCATTATTACTGTGGCACCACTGTAGGAAGTGAGTAATGCATGTTGACAACAGATAATTTTAGATATGGATGTGTTAAACAAATACACAAAAAATGCATGTTAGATTTGTGCATATTGTTCTGAATGACCTTTAAACTGCAAACCTAATGTTGAGTGACCTCACCTATGGTCTGTGGTCACGTCTGTAAGCATAGCTGTGTGCCTTGCTTAACCCAGTCAGAACTGAGTTTGGACACCTCAGTAGAAGACATGTGTCTTACTGTGACTGTAGACTAAAAAAGCCAAAATTAAAAATGTAAACATCGCTAAGCAGCGCTGCAGTGGTTTCTAAACTAATATTTCCTGCTTTAAAGATAATATGTGTGCTGTTGTTGGATCAAAACCTTGTATCTCCAAAATGGTAACTTTACAGGAGAGGGAAAAAAACCTACTTTACTTGAAAGTTAATGGAACCAGAATTTTTTCGCAGTCATTTTGTGTTGTTTCTGTTAGTCCATTCATCATGAAATTTACATATAACGTTAAGGGCAACAGGCATTTTAAATTTATGTAAAAAACTGAATAATGACAAAAATGGAGATACAAGGTTTTGTTCTAACAGCAGCTATATATATATACACACTCTCCTTTTAAACTTGAGTGTTTATTCATTTTTTCATTTAAACTTCAAAAATCAACCGTTCAGTATAGAATTAGGGGTGATGATACACAAAGCTGGCCACTAGAGTATGCTATTGGCTGTAGTTATTCATTTTCTCAAAAGATCATGTTGATCTTGGCTAGTTGTCAAGTGTGCCCATGAATGTATGTCAGGCTAATAATCTACACTTACTGTCTGGAACTGAAGGTTGGCAGGTTGTGTGAATGCACTGGTCACACTGATATGAATATGTGGGCCAAAGTGAAAGGCATAATGAACTCATTCTAGCACAAGCATTGTAAATGCATGTACAGTACATGAAAACACATGTATAATTGCATGAACGAAGTTTCATATTCACTTATAATATTGCAAAGGACAATATCTGATAAAAGTCTCAATTTGGATTGCAATTACTGTTATTTCTGTAATGAAATTGAAACAATTTATTATCTATTCTTCATGTGTAGTAATATTAATGTCTTATCAGTCTGCCTTAACCATTATGTATACAGTATATGGTCAAAAGTATATGGACAACTTTCCTAATTGTTGAGTTCAGGTGTTTCAGCCACACCCATTGCTAACAAGTGTATAAAAATTGAGCACATAGCCATGCAATCTCCATAAACCGACACTGGCAGTAGAATGGGTCAGTCCAGCAGCGACACTGAGGTGTTTAGAAACTCCAGCAGCACTGCTGTGTCTGATCCACTCGTACCAGCCCAACACACCCTAACACACCACCCCCACATCAGTGTCACTGCAGTGCTAAGAATGATCCACACCCCAAAACAATACCTGCTCTATGGTGGTCCTGTGGAGGTCCTGACCATTGAAGAACAGGGTAAAAGGGGGCTAACAAAGTACGCAGAGAAACAGATGGACTACAGTCTGTAATTGTACAAAGTGTGTATATATGGTAAATGGAGCTGTTAAAATGTATGTATACCTATTTCTAGAATTTATTGCCTCAAAAACATTTTGGGTTAAAAGTGGGTGAAAAGTGATCTATGCATATACAGTCATATGTAAAAGTCTGGGAACCCCTGGTCAAACTACATGTTGTATTGTGAAAATATGTGAAAATAAGTCAACACTTCCACTACACACAACACACTTCTGTTTATTTGCTGAATTTAACATATTTGACAAAAAAGAACACATAAGATGTGTCTTGTGTTAAAGTTATGGCACATTTGACCTTTTTTCTCAGTATGTTACACTTAGTAAATAAATAGATGTTGTGCACTAAAATTTGCAAAAAGAAGCCATTTCGAGTTTGTTCCCTGAAGCGAATGGTAACTTATTTTCACTTTTAGAAAATGAAGAAAACCAGGGCTGTTCAAACTTTTGTACACAACTGTAAGCTGTACATGGTGTGTGGCCCCAATAGTGAGGCAAGATGTCCCATTTTAAGATTTTCTTCTTTGTGCTGTTAAAAACAAAACTGTCTGCTGTCCCAGTTTATTTCCCCTAACTGCGCATAGGTTTATGCATCACCCTGTAGCTGATAAAGACACCGATGTGGTTTAGCTTTTCAGTAAATGAACACTGTTTTTAGGGCCCATTTCTCCCGTTTCCCTCTACGTCTGATATCCCTGCTAGGAAAACCAGCATTAATCAGCCCAGAGCTTGTGACCAGCCTGCGGTACTGTTAGAGTTCAGCAGTGAGACTAGACCAAAATCAGGTTGATGTATGTATACTTGTAAAATTAGCTAATCATGTGATCGTGGGTAAAAATGTGCGTGACATTTCAAACATCGCACTTGAAATGTTTACGCTCCGTTTTTAACTACTCGTGTTCTGCTGCATTTTCAGTATGGATATCGATTGCTCATACTTTGGGGGGCGTGGCGGATGATCATTGGACACGGTTCCGGAAGTGTGGCGATATTATTTTGGCGTTGAAGCGCTGTAGATGCTAATCACGAAACAGCCCGGTTTATAAACCACCGGTGTTTTTCAGTCCGCAGCATGGAGGCTAAAACCCCCTCAGACATGGCTCAGTCGGAGGCGAGAGACTTCGGCAGAGCGCTCTGTGTCATAACAGGGGCGTCCAGGGGTTTCGGCTGGAGTCTGGCTCGAGAAATAGCGGCGCTCCTCAAACCGGGCTCCGTGCTGCTGTTGGTTGCCAGATCCGGCGATAAACTCCGGGAACTGCAGGCGGATTTAGCCTCGTCTGAAGAGGGCAAAGCCGGACTGCTGGTCCGCTGTGTGGTGGCGGACCTGGGGCACAAAGAGGGAGTGGAGAGCGTTATAAGAGAGGTCAGAGAGACGCCCGGCGAGGATCTCGACCATCTGCTGCTTTTCAATAACGCAGGTGACGAGATTAAATCTCAGTTTTACCGGTCAGACAGGAGCGTACGAAAAGATCAGTGACGCTTCTTTCCGCGACTTTGCCTGATCTGGTGGCCGTGTGGATCTGAAGGCTAGTCAGCTCTGCCAGTATTTATTTAGCGAGACTGTGGGCTTAGTCCTGTTTAAGTGGATTTAGTGAAGCACAGTATGTGAAATATTGAATACAATCTATTCAGTATTTCAGAAAATGTCATGCCATATTGTGTCTTGTGTATTGTGATATTACATTTTTGCCTTATTATCCAGCTGTAGTCTCTATTCCTTGCCACGACACAACTGATCCTGAACTCATCAGCGAAGAAACACGATCAGACTATTATTGACACTTTCAGGTTGCCTGATGTAGAGTTCAGCATGCTACTTCATTTAACAACTTTTCGGCTAATTACAAAGGCCTTCATAAGTTAAATTCAGAGAAGCTTAACTCTGGTACAGGGCTGTGGCCATTCAGAACCAAATTTTGACACTCCTGCCTCAAAGAGGTTAATGTGTACGCTAGGCTGTTCCATGAACAATAAAGTATGCTTTGATACCCTTGGACAGCTTAACGTGGTGACAAAATGTTAGTTGCATTAGGCTAAAAATGATATCTCTCCATCCACTGACCCACACTGTGTGTGCAAAATCATCCACCTTTGAACATTGTAGTCTAGTTCAAAGGGTTTTGCTTCTTGTACTGTGCACCATATCTGCCTGACCAATGTTAACAATCTATGTCTCAAAACATTTCTTTTCCAATAGCTTCACTTGGCGACGTGTCTCGTTATGCACAAAATTTCACAGACATGGACGAAGTGGATTCCTACTTGTCATTCAACGTGAGCTCAGCCTTGTGCTTGACGTCAAGCATTCTGGGTGAATTTCCTCAACGTTCTGGCCTGCGGCGCTGTGTGGTGAATGTGAGCTCACTGTGTGCTGTGAAGCCTTTTCCATCCTGGGTGCTGTACTGTACGGGTAAAGCTGCACGTGACATGATGTTCCGTGTCCTGGCTGAGGAAGAGCCAGAGCTCAGGGTGCTCAACTACGCACCTGGTAAGCACCCAAAACCCTCAGCAACTTCAGACATTGTCACTCAGCATAGGCTAGCAATCATTGCCTGGAGTAAAGCACATCAGAGTCCAGTCATTTGACTAGAACATATGCATTTTTTTCAAGAAACTGATTAGAGCTGTCTTTAAAGGAATAGTTTGACCAAGTATGTTAATGTGGTTAACAGTGATGGGGAAGCCACCAATCAGGTATTGTCAAGTATTGTCAAATAAGTTTTTTTTTTTTTTTTTTTCTTCAATTTGTTCTTAAGGTTCTAAGAAAAAGTCTACATCAGATTTATGTTCTTAAACTACAGAACTGTTTGCACCTTTGTGCTCTTGAGTGTGCGTAGATTCTGTTCTTACCAAAGAACAAACGCCAAATAGGAAAACATTGGTGAATCCCACAGTCTTCATAAAAACAGCATAAGTGGGGTTTAAGAAGAGATTTCTTCTTATGAACAGTTGGTGCATGTGCTCAATGTAATTTTTCAATGTAAATTTTCAACCTAATTCAAATTGGTGGATATTTGCATACGTTCATTGTTGGCAACATATATTCTAATGTACTAAAATCTTTTAATGGTTTGTTGAAATGGACAACAAATATGAGGGTTATGGCAACTAGCAGCAACTAATTGGGATGACATTATTTGCATAATTTGCTTTCATTGTTTGACAGCTATTATTACCTCTTCTGACTGAATTAGTCCTTTTGGGATAGTCGATGGCTATTTTCTCTCATTCATTAGTGACAGTTAGCAATATTAGCTTTTTCTGACTGAATTATTCTTTTAAGATTGAATCAGTACTCATTTGTCTGGAATGTACGAAATGAGGATTTTGGAAACTTGTATGCCATTGTTGTACTTATCACATGCTTTCCGCTCAACAGTAGCCAGTAGCTTCTGTCCAGCGCTGTGCTGCTGATCTGTATTAATCTCATTATATTTTCCCAGGCCCTCTGGACACAGATATGCAGCTCCAGGCCCGGTCCAGCTCAGCAGACCCCAACCTGAGGAACTCTTTTGCTGATATGCTCTCTCAGGGCCGCCTGCTCACCTGTGAGGAGTCTGTCGCCAAGCTGATAAAGGTCTTGCTGGAGGATGACTACCCCTCCGGAGCCCACCTAGACTTTTACGATTTGTAGATGCATTACTGAAAGAAAACCTCTGTTGTACTGATTAGAGAGGCACCGATGCCGATAGTAGTACTGGTATCTGAAGCGACACAAAAAGCACTCTTTGTTGATGGCAGGAATATTAGGTTATCGGTAATGCTGATAGCATTATGTTGTATTCCTTTCATCTTCTAACCTACTTTCATCTATAGTCCAGATAGAGTGGGCATTTTATTTAGGCAAGAATGAAAGGAGTAGAGAAAGAAACACGTTTGTACACAATTATCCACAGATTACAACAGGTATATACTTGGTGATACTTGGAAAGATGGTATCGGTGCATCTCTTTCACAAACCCATTAGCTGTTACATTCCAAATTATGCTGGTGATTGACATAAGTAACCTCATTTGAGTTAAATTGATGCTGACCTTACTTTTGTTACTGCTGTAGTTTCAATGGGTTGAGCTACTTATTAGTTTTTTAATAGCTGCTGTATTAATTTAGTATTATTTTTGTTCTCTACTTGTTTTAGTTTAATTTTTTATTTTACAAGTTGTTCAGTTGTTCTCCTAAATTAATGGAAGCACCTTTTACAATTTTGGCCTTATAAAATAATTCCAAAAATATTTCTGAAGCAAAAAAAAAATTCAACATTATTTTACCAAATATAACAGATGACCAATTCGAGGATACAAATCAGTATTGAAATATAAATTATTCAGCAACAGTGACAGGGCTTAAGTTAGCAGACTCTAGTCGCAGTCAAGATATTCTGACTCGAGACATGAGGAATAAAAACACAAACAAAACTAGCACCGCCGGCCTTAATGTGGTGAATGAATAAAACTATTTGTTTTCTGCCAAATTTATATGGCTTTCTGTCAGGTTTGCTATGGTTATGCATAGTCATTACTGCAGATCACTTCACTCACATCACTTGTAATGACCTCAAATAACGAGTGTTTAGTTACAGAAAAAAACATGGACAGAACAAAGTAGTACATGTAGTGGTGCACAACTCCCAGTTTTCTGGAGTCGACTCCTGCCTCAGGAAGTGATGAAGTTGTTTTTGACCAGAGTTTGTGTATAAAACGGCTGGTGAACAGCATGGACTTAGGCTAGCAGTCTGACCAAAGTCCTTGTAGAGATATTTGAAATCACTGATAAAATATGGCAAAAAACTTAAATGGTCTGTAGCGTTTGGCAGAAAAACTTGTGTTTTTTTTTTTTTTTTTGGAGGTACTACTTGCACAGATCTCCAGAATGAGGAGCGGGGGCTTTCCCTTCTTGCGGCGTAACCAGCAGGCTGATTGGGTGTTTTTACTGAAGGACGCAACTTTCTCTATAAACAGACGCAATGTTGAGTGTTGGCCTGTCTCCTCCTTTATAATATTAACTTGTTCTGTATTAGCAGAAACTTGATTCTCATGACTTTGCACAACTTTGAAATTATTCCCATGACAGGGCTCCCGGGTGGCACAACCGTCTAAGCGTTGGCCCTGTCATCAGGAGATCGCGAGTTCGATCCCAGGTGATGCTACAGCCATCCGTAGCCGGGAGTCCAAGAGAGCACAATTGGCCTCGCTCTCTCTGGGTGGGTAGGATGGCCCCCCCTTCTCCCCCCATCACTCGGCGCGATGCTAGTCAGCGTAGGCGTCTGTTAGCTGACGGTTGGCGCTTTACTCCGGTTGGCGCATTCAGCTGTCCAATGACGTTGCGTTAAAGATGCGGTGGCTGGTTTAACAGGTCTCGGATGAAGCCTGTGCTAGCCTTCGCCCGCCTAACGTTGATAATATCGTGTGATTGGGGGAGTCCTAACTAGCGGGTGGATTTGGAAATGACTAAATTGGGGAGAAAATTGGGTAAAAATCCCCCCAAAAAAAAATATATTCCCATGACTTTTGAATTATTCCCAAAGTGCCATGCATACACCAGCCACTTTATTAGGTACACTTACTTTGTAGCTGCACCCAATAAATATGCTGCCATACACTTAACAGTCAGTTGTAGCACATTTAGGGGTATTCTCTTTCCTTGAAATTACTTTTGCCAACAATTCCTAAGTGCTGAAGGCAAGCATACAAATAATCACCTTACTCTTCAGAAGTGCAATGTTTACACACTTTTGTTCTTGTGACCTTTTTGTATTTAGAATACAAAATTCTATATATTCTGTGTTTTTATATCTTTAAATGTCTTAATACATATCTCAGTATTCACTTCCTTCTAAAGCTGACCAACATGCAACTGTCTGCACAGTTCATTCCTGCGGCCTGTTTACCCAAACATCTGTCCTCTTGTCTCAAAATTGTTGAATAGAAGTTGTGTAAAGCAAGTTGAAGTTAATGTTTTGTTATAATCACAATGTCTGAAATTTTTATTTATATCTCTAGTCATTTTCTTTGCTTGTAATCTGTTTTAAGGTAAGCATCATTATAATGTAATAATAGGCACCAATTACCTTTGCTTACAGAAAACTCCAGAATAAATGTTTATTCTTTAATCAGCATTTGAGTTCTGCAGACTTGTGATTATGAATGGCAGTTACATCTTTATTTTTTATGGTTTAGCTGTTCAGCGGGATATGAGCATGACATTTATGGAAATTTTAAATGGCAGAGTGAATAAATGTTACTGCGTCTGTAATTGCTTTATTTAAAATACATTTTAGAGCCATTAATATTCATTCAGGGGCTAAATGTTTTAATATTTTTGTCAATATTAATTATCAGTCAGTGCCAGTTTAGATCAGTTTTTCCTAATTGATTTCTGTTAAGCATTTCATAATTAAGCCTTTTGTTATGATGGCTTTGCTTATGCTTGTAATGTATATAAGTGTACATTTAAATTTCTGCATAATTAAAATAATTAAGATATAAACAGGGCTATTCAGAGTGGTTTGATATGAAATGCTCTGTTCTAAAGAAACATACCGAGTCAGAATTTCTCACAAAGGTGATAATAGGAATAAGACATCTGAAGCGTTTAATGCCTTTAAAAGGTCCCTCACAGAAAGCTATTATCTTTAATCATTATGAACACAGTTCCTGATGCCTGAGACATTGTTTTAGGGTAGATTTAGAACAAAGTTTTGGCCTAAAGTGGCCTTTTTTTTCAGATTCAAGGGGGAGGAGTATGTGCCGGGCATTGTAAAGAAAAGTAATCCCCAAGGAAAACTTTTTTCCCCCCAGATTTACCCTTTTATCATGTACATAAAAACTCAGAGGGTTCATGTAGGTTCACTGGTCATATTATATTATCATAGTAATTAAAATGACGTTGTTAATGTTTGACCCCTGGTTGCTATCACCACCACTGTAAAGAAATCAGAGCCGGTAAGGTCCACTACAATCAACCATTTCACATCAAACTACTCTGAATGACTTTGTTTACATCTCAACAACTGAACAATGTAGAGATTTCTCTTTAAATAGAATGTCAGGATAAAAAAAGTTATTAGAAAGGTTCAGGTGTTAACATGGTGATGAAACATTATGACTCGCAGCAGTCCGAGTTAGAAAAATGATGTTCTTCCCTGCAGTGGCCACCAGTTGCTTTCCATCCTGCAGCCTTTGGTGATATGAGTGGAGAGAGTATTAATGTCACACTATGAGATGTAGTACCAGATACTCTTTCATCTCATGCCTGTCACCACTGACTGCAAACTCTGCAAACTGTTGCACCTTTTACATCTCTGTTGATCCTCCCCAGTCCTCCTCAGCCTCTGGAGAACGTCTGGCCAAATGCAACACACATGCACCACCTTCCCAAACTCCTATTGTAAACATTTTGTTTCAGTGAGATTATGGAAACATTTACGCCTGTTTGGAGCGATGACACTTTTTTCCGAAAATTAATCACTGCTGGAAACGCCAAATAAAAAGCTCTCACACAAATATAAACTCTGCTGCGATTCATAAAGGCCTATTTCACAGAAAGTCATATATGGAGGGTAGGTCAAAGTGCATTACTGTCAGAATGATGTCTAGAATTTTGGATTCAGTATTGTTTTCAGTGTTTCTAGGTTTAAGTGGCATTGTGCTTATGCTTAAGGGGAAATTCCACCGAGTTTTCAAAAAATCCTCCATAATTCAGTGGGTGAGATGTAAACACAGTCATTCAGAGTGGTTTGATGCAAAATGCTTAATTGTAGAAAACATTTACAGTGGTGGTGATAGCAACCAGGGGTTACCATGTCTATAACACAAATATAGTAAAAGCACTAGTGAACTTACCTGTGTCCTCTGAGTTTTATATGTAATGTTGATGATGGAAAATCTAAAAAAAATTCTTTCTTTTTGTCTTACAGTGCACTGCATGTGCATTCAAAAAATTTAAAAGTAAATTTTTGACCAAAACCTTCTTTGAACTATAGTAAAACAGTGTCTTAGACGTTAGACATGTTTGTTACCATTTCATGTACTAGCTTTCAGTGAAAAAGGTTTCAGATGTGTCTGTCTGGTTCCTATACGCAGCGATGTGTACACTTCTGACTCAGTAAGTTCCTCTATAACAGAGCATTTTACATCAAATCTGTCTGAATGACTTTGTTTACATCTTTACCATTGAATTATGCAGATATTTTGTGTGTGAAATCAGTGGAATTCCACTGTTACAAGGGTAACAGTTATTCCGAAATGCCTATACATATATTACATTAACCATTTAAATAAACATTCGGTTATTCTGAACCCTTTACTGCATGAATTATCAATACACAGAGTGGTATGTTTTCATTATGTTTCATACTGAAAATGGCATAATTAATACAAATGTTTTGAAACTTTTGATTTTTTTTTTTTTGGCATTTTGTTGCTACAATGAAACTGTAATTGTTGAGATGTAAACATTGTGTAAACAATGCACATAACAGGAGTAAACCATTAAAGTAGTATAGGACATTCTTCACTCAGGCATGGAAAAAGAAAACAATAAATAAATAACAGCCATATGCGTAAATGTGTTAAGAAAACAGCTAGAAAAGCTAGGAGAATTAACATTAACATCAATTTGAAATGTAGAAAAGAAGCCTAGCCTAAAATTTAAATTTAATTAGTTGTGCAATAATTTTAAATGCTGTTAAATATATTGTTCACTGATGACAAACAGCTGCTGTGAAACTATTCAAAACACTGTGTTCACAGAAGTAACTGTAAGGAAAGGTGGTTAAGTTGACTGCTGCAGCCTGTGTGATGAGTATCTATCTACCATCTGACCACTCCTCTCTACATCTCTCCTTTGACAGGCAGACACAGCTGCTGGTTAAAAATACACTTAAGGGCTGGGCCTAGCTTCTCCCAAAGAAGGGGAGGACACACACACTCATAGAATCAAGTGTGTTCACCTTCCTCCCACACATCCGAAGTATTCATTCCGTTTATCTCCATAGGCCCACTTCCAGCCCCCCTTCATAGGGCACATGGTACAGCTCAGAAAGTGAGGGGTGTGTTTATTTTTGGCTGGGTTGAGATGGCTAGGTAAGTTCAGGGCATAGTCAGTGTGTGCACTGCAGTTCCTCCCTCAGCAGCAGCAGCCAGCAGCCCGTCTGTCTCCGCGAGATGACCCTGCAGAAGAACAATGCCGTGGAGGTGTTTGCGGCCGGAGAGAAAGGCCGGGGCCTGCGGACCACCAAGGAGATGCAGGCTGGCGAAGTGGTCTTCACGGAGGCCAGCTTTGCTGCCGTAGTATTTGACAGGTAGGCCCACCGTTTGGATTGTCTGACTCTGTAGTTAATGGACCAACTAAACAGCACTGAGGGCAGCAACCAAAGATTTGGCTTATCTTTTGGATGAAAGGGCTGTAGAATAGGGAGCACCTTAAAAAGACACTAGTTAGCAATTTGTATCTGGCAGGAATTTTGAAAGAACTGAAGGAACTGAATAGTAGACTGAAATATTAAAAGGAGGTCCAACAATGATCACCATATAAAAAGCTATTGTGCTGCAATGGGAAAAATTAGCATATCATTGCAGTAAGGTATGATTTGAAGTGGGTTCCTATTATAATGTGGCCAATTGATCTAAGAGACTGTTTTGTTCTTGATATGCAAGTACACGAGAGAGAAAATTAAAATTCTAATGCTATCATGACATTTAAATTTGCACTCTACTTACATTGTAAATTTCCCTTTTTGTCTCACCATGTTCAAGAAGACTTTGGAGGTTAGTTATAGGACACAGAGCAAGTCTTGCTAGTTATCTTATATTTACTCTTTCACATCAGATCCAGGATCGGTACAAACTAGACCTTCCCTGCTAGAAAAACCAGCGCAGACCAGCATGTCTGGTGACCAGCAAAATCAGTATATGTGTTTTGGATGCTTGTCATCAGCAATGGAAGTGACAAGGGTGATCACCAGCACAACCAGCATATCATTGCTGCCTAAAGAAAAACATTTATCTCATTTTTATTTTTCTACATCGTTTGAGCATTAGTCTTTTACATTGTGTGGAATTTTCATGATGAATGGACCAATAGAAATGCTCTACAATCACTTGGAATAAAACCTCTTTACATTAACTTACATGAAAAGGCAAGAATTTTTTTACCTTCTCTTGTACAGTTTTTTTTTTCCTCAAAGTTTTGACATGCATGAGACACATGTTTTTCTTTGAACAGCAACAACTTTTTTTGGATGATGGTATGCTGGTCAACAGCAATGAAAGTAACTAGGCTGATCACCTGCAAAACCAGCATCTTTGGATGCTGGTAAACGAGATTGATTATGCTGGGTGAGCAGCTAAATCAGCATTAGACTAGCTTAGATCAACACGGTATGCATGCTGGTCTGTGCTTTTTTTTTCCAGCAGGGTAGTGGTTGAACTAGGTCTTGACTTTGACCTTAGACCAGTAAGGAGTCTCTTGGCCTTTGGAATGCTGATCACAGATACCCCATCTCTGCACCAGAGGCTTGAAATATATGACAACCATCTCACTTAGGGAACTTGTGGTATCATCATCCTGAAACCAGGCTTTAGAAGAGCTTAGCAAGTTGCTGTTACGTATATTCACAATTAGCACTAACATTGTGAGCGTACTAACACTGTAACAACATCGTACAATCATGATGACTTAAGTCAGTACAACACAGCATTGGAATGTAATTAATTTTGGCTACTGCTAATAATTAGCAACGAAAAGCTAACAGGCAACTAATAGAGCTACAGTAAACTAATATAACAGATCTGGAAGTGTAAAGCAGTGTGGAAGCTTTCTACTTTGGGCCTATGCACTTCACAGATGGGGCCAGTGCTTTGAGGGCACATTTTTTGACCACATGATACCCTGGCTGGCAAACATTAAGCGTAGGTAGACTAGCAACCGCAAATGTAAAACACAGTCGTCAGTTTAAATGAATGGTAGTGTGTGACATTAGGAAATAACTGGAGAGTGTCAGGGCAGATTCCTGACACTGGAAATTGCCATCTCTGTTCATGTTATCCGGCAATGATGTTTCGGCCAAAATGGTCAGCCTTCTCTTGACACTAATTTAGACAGCAGTTCTGCCTCCTGACTTTCAGCAGTTATCTAGCTGCAATGAAAGCCTGGCAAACTGGGAAAGGGATCTTTAGCTGTTTTGACCAAGCGACTAGCCATGTTTGACAAGTTAGTTTCAGCAGGTATTTGAGCATTGTTTTGGTTCTAGTGTTGGGCTGTAGTGAGTGGGTGGTAGTGGCAGGAGGGGTGGGTTACGTGAGGTGCATGCTTTAAACCCTGTGACTTGATGACGACATGCTTTAGGACTATTCTTAGGCAAGGCAATGTTCAGTGTTCAAATATATATGACTCCTATGGTTTACACCTACAACAAGACTCTGGTTTATGCCTTTACCAATTTGTTGAGCAGCCAATAGGTGAGTATTTATAAAAAGGCAATAGCTAAGCCTTTCTAATAAGGCAACAGATTACTATTTATTTTCCAAATAAAATAAATTAATGTGGTGTAGATTCAAGACTAGCCATAGCACCTAACATTTAGCCTTGTTTATGTACTGTAAACAGCAAAAGGGTGAGAGAGATTCCACTCTCATGTGATTGGCTCACCGTTTCACCTCCATAAAAAGTAAGAAGAGTTTGCATAGTAGTCGGCTTCTGCAGGACAGAAGCTAGCACACAGAGCTCTCCACTTAAAGTTACTGTAAACAGAAACACTTGTTTCCATTATTGCCTGAATGATGTGGATGACAGGGCATAGCAGCAGTAGAGCCATGCAGTAACTTCCAAATTGGAGGAACAAAAAACTTAGTGTATATGCGTTGACATGTCGTCAAGGTACAGTACTCCTTAAAATAGACAACTGCGTAACACTGGCAACATCCAATACTTCTTAAGATTGTAAGATTACACTGACAGGATGGTTATAGTACAAACTTCAACTCCAAAAAACAGTTGGGACAGTATGTGAAATGCAAATAAAAACAGAAAACAGCGGTTAGTAAATTCTGTTTGACCTTTATTGTATGAGTTACAAACAAGACAATTGATGTTTTACTTTATGAACTTTATAGTTTTTGGTAAAAATTATGCTCATTCCAAATTTGATCCTTGCAACACATTCCAAAAAATAGGGAGAGGAGCATGTTTATCACTTTGTTACATCACTTTTCCTATTAAAAGTATCTAATAATCATTTGAGGACTAAAGACACCAAGTGATCAAGTTTTAAAAGGAGAAACCTTTGGCATTTTTCCATTGCACAAGCTTTTGTTCTTGTATTTTGTACTTCATAATGCGCATCGCACGTTTTTAGTGCAAGATAGGTCTGAACTTCTGCAGGACAGGCTGGCCAGTCTAGCACCCACACTCTCTAATGATGCAGCCATGCCTTTGTAACAAGCGCAGAGTGTGGCCTGGCATTGTCATGGTGAAACAGGTATGGATGTCCCTGAAAAAGACATTGCCTAGAAGGACAGCATATGTTGCTCCAAAATGTGTATATGTCATCCAGCGTTAATGGTGCCTTTACAGATGTGCAAGTTACACCATGACAGACCCTGGCTTTTGAACGTTATGCTAGTAACAATCTGGATAGTCATTTTCTTCTTTGGCCCAGAGAACACCCATTATTTCCATATACTGAAAGGTTGAAAGTCTGAAAGGTTGACTTGTTAGACCAAAATACACGTTTCCACAGTGCATCAGTCCACTTTCAAAAAGGATTAAGCCCAGAAAAGACTGTGACATTTCTGGACATTTTTGACAAATGGCTGCCACTGTGTATAGTGTAGTCTTAAGTTGCACTTGTGAATGCATCAACAAACGGTGTTTATTGATAACAGTTTGTCAAAGATTTTCTGAGCCATCTGGTGATATCCATTCAGAATTCAACTTTTACGTACACAGATTTCTCCAGATTCCCTAAATCTTTTGATGTTATTATCCACTATAGAAGGTGAAATATCTAACCTCCTGGCAGGCAAAAGTTGTTCCTGAACTGTTGGATTATTCACTGAAGTGAGCCTCAACCCATTCTTTATTATAAAAGGACTAAGCCTTTCCTTGAAGATCCTTTTATAGCCAAGCATGATTTCTTTGAATGTTTCCCAATATTCTTAATATTAATTCTCCTTTCCCAATGTTTTTGCAGGCAACAGTTTCAGAATGAACAAATATTTACGATAAACAGGGAAGTTTAAAGGGAAAGCATTAAATATCTTCTCTTTATACTATTTTTATTTAAATATGTGTCAAACTGGATCTACACATCACTGCTTTCTGTTTTTACTTGCATCTCACATACTGACCCAGCTTTTTTGAAATGGAGGCATACACTTCAAAGCTTAGATTTGTAAAATTGTTCCAAGTGGTCAACTTTAAAGCATTATTACCAGAAATGATATACATGAAAGCATGGGAACACACTGCCCTATATTAAATGAAGCACAAGCGGTTATTAAAATGAAGTCAGGATGGTGACTTTAATAGATCAAAGATGAAACAAAAACGTCTCCCACCATGTCCCTGATGACTCTTTATTCGACATCATACCCTTTGGGATTAGATCAGAGTTCAATATTGCCCTTATAAAGGGTGGTCCACAGCATATTTGTTTCATGTTATGGGGGGGATGGGTGGGAGTACTCTTGTCTGCTAGTGTGGGCTGATTGCCATAAAGACAACAGAAAGCCAAAGGGCCAAGAATATATGTTTATTTAACTAACCGAGGCTGGCAGGTGCACACTTACAAATATGCTAAATAAAAGAAAGGAAAGGCTGTGGGAGGTCATCTGGAGATTATTTGTCAGATTTGTGGCTTTACTTTGCACATTGCACAAGAATGTTGTTGATGAGCTGAGCTGCTAACACAGGTTATACATCATATAATGTTGCATTTATTGAGTTCTAACTTCAAATTAATAAGCAGATGGTCTGTCTGTATGCCTATTTGCTTAAATATTTGTGGTGTATAGCTATAGACCTAGTACTGTACACTCTCCAACCAGATCCTTAAAAAATAGGTAGATTTTCCTAACTAAAGGAAAATTCCAAAAGGTATGCATAACATGATTTCTTAACAGTGATGCTGATAGGAACCGGGTGTTGGAATGTCTACTACAGAAATACAGCCAATTTGTTAACCTATTATCTTACCTATTACTTAACCTACATGTGCCTGAGTTTTTATTTGTAATTTTGATAATGGTAAAATAGTAGTCAATCTAAAAATAATAGGTTCCTCTGGAGACCATGTTACCTTACAAAACCCTGCATGTACCAATCCATGAATGTATTTTAAAAATATATCTTTTAGGTCAAAATCTTTTCCCAGGAAGATGTGCTCTCAGCTGACAGCTGATACCTGGATTACATTAGGCCTTTGTGTTTTGACCACAGGTTTGTCCTCTCTGACCCCTTTACTCTCTTTCCTCTAGTCTGTACTTGCAGGTGTGTCACAACTGCTTCCGCAGACAGGCCAACCCACACCGCTGTGCACAGTGCAAGTTCGCGCACTACTGCGACCGCACATGCCAGCGTGCTGCATGGGAGGAGCACAAGCTGGAGTGCGCTGCTATCAGGCAGCAAGGCAGAGCACCCAGTGAAAACGTGCGGTAAGTAGAGCTCACCATGGAAACCAGACTTCTGGCTGTTCCCAGAAAGTGTAGTGTGTTTCATTGCTCAACATTAGCAAAAACTCCCTTATTTGACATCAAGGGGCCAGCTGACTGACATGGAAGACAACCAACCGCAGACCGACTGTCAAAACTGTGCTACAGCAAAAACAGATACATGAGAACGGTGCATTGTTGTCACAGTGTGGAGAGCAGGCAACTAGCTGTTATTGGCTTGGTTAACAAAAGCTTGTGGTATAAACAGCCAATGAGAGTGCAGCTGAGAAAATTCCAATATCTTGTCACCAAATTGTATTTACAACTTGATTACGGTCAGATGGTTATTGGCCACTAGTAAATTCAACAAGTGAGCAATATATATGAACTACTGCTAGCTTGGTCTCCTGTGTTTACATGGTATCAAAGAATGTACTGGCTCACTCCTGAACTCAGGAAACATGGAACCCCAGTTTACCACTTGTATTTGCAACTTTGTTAGCAACTTCCTTCTGGTGAACTAGTAAATTCAGAGGAAGCTTTAGACTAGTTTGTTCCACACACTGTGGCTGCGTGTCTTTCTCTGTTACCCATTCATCATAGTAACCCACACAAACCATTGTCCAGTTAAAGCTCATAATTTTCCATACAGATCCACCAGATGTGGTCCCTTTGGGCATTCTGAAATTTTCCTAAGAATAAAAGTACAACAAATAGAAAACAGTCATGAGAAGCAACAGCAGTTCATCCCTCAGCCCAACAACATCGCCTCCAGTGACTTAACTTGGAACCAGTAGAATCTCAAATTAAGTCTCACAATATCAATTGAGCATATATGTGTCTGTCAAAATAGCATTAATCAATGTAGTTAAGTATCTATTATTTTTGGTAGTTACCTAAAGCTTTTACATTAGCCCATGCTCATGCATGTCAATGTAAACTATGAGCTTCACTGTTATGGCTCTCCTGACTCCACCTCAGTCTGGCAGCTCGCACTCTATGGCGCATGCAGAGGCACACTGGCAAGGTCTCTGACGGTCAGCTGACCACCCTTGACCTCTTGGAGGACCACATCTCCGACATGGCTCCAGAGGACCTTAAAGAACTTAAGGTGGATGTCCAGAAATTCCTGGAGTACTGGCCACGCAACAGCAAGCAGTTTGGAGTCGAGTACATCTCGCATATCTTTGGTGTGGTAGGCACGCCATTTCTGTCTGCCTTCAGTTAATACAAAATTAGAGGCATCTAGTTTAATATATCATTTGTCATGGTATGCATTATCCTGTAGTGCAGCATGGTTTCCCTTGGCCTCATTGGTTTGACAAAATTCACAATTCTACATCATTTCATGTTTTCGGTTATCCATGTTCTCTCACTACAATACCCAGCATGCATTATACAAACACATGACATAACCTCTGTCAATCCCTGTGGTGTTAACCAATCCAACCTGCTAGCCTAGCTGTTGATATATAGACTAATAAATACAACTAAGTTGGCATTAGTGTAACTCCTAGGTAACTGTTAAACAAAATTGTGGAGAAAATAGCAATTCTACCATTATTAAGTACAAAACAGACACCAGAAATGTCACTTTCAGTCAGAGAAAAGAAACCAAACTAAGATAGCCAGGTAGCTACCTTGCTAACTTTAGCTTTTAGCTTGTTGCCCTCATAATCTGACTATTCATTTCTGTCATTTGCGTAATCCATTTTCTCTATTACAAAGATGATTTGAAGACAGTTACTACAGTTTTACAGCAGTAAGATATTCTGCTTCCTAGCAGTAAAGGAAAAATCTGGCTTCCATCTGCTTTCACAAAAAACAACAACAAAAAAAACATTTTCGAAACAGCTTGCCACCAAAAATCCACCCTGGAACAGTTGCAGTTGCAGAAGGCAAATTTTCCTAGTTTTTAAACCAGAAAATCTCAGTCAGGGAAATACTACTGTACTGCTGTAGGATGTGAGTAAGCTAGTTTACAACATATTTAGCCATTGTTACATTATTGATTAGTAGTGATTACTATACACAGAGTGTATAAAAATTTTAGGAACAACTACCTTGTATCCAATAGTCCTCTGCATTTACATAACAAGTAGTGGGTTGAAAGAAACCAAAGGAGCCTGACTCAAGGCTACGGTCTATCAACTAAACTGAATACAACCCTAAATACAATTCCAAAGTACGTGTATTATAACTTGTAACTGGTTGTACTTGATATGGTGGTAAATGAGGTACAACAGCAAGCAGTCTGTGTGCTTTTTAAAGAAGATTAAGTTTGACATCTGCTTGCTCTTTTCAGATCAAGTGCAATGGCTTCACTGTGAGTGACCAGAAGGGGCTTCAGGCAGTGGGCGTAGGCATCTTCCCAAACCTTTGTCTGGTCAACCATGACTGCTGGCCAAACTGTACAGTTATCCTCAACCATGGCAAGTGAGTAGAACACTTTCATTATGTGCTATAACTCTCTCAATTTGCCTAGTCATGCGGTCCGAATGAAATTAATGAATAGTACAAATTCTTATAATGGTAGCCATCTGTTTCACCACTGAATTCATATAGTGTTTATCTAAAGTATGTTTGACTTTTGTTCTTGACAGCGTTGTCCATAAACTGAAAACAGACACTGAATACTTGTTTTATCTGTAATTTTCTGTTGTCGTAGTGCCCAGTCATGCTAGGCAAGCTAGGTGGGTAAAAGGTATTGTTCTGCATTTATCTGTGATGTAGCTTCTTGCTTTTTCTTCCAGTCAGACAGCTCTGGACACAGCTCTCCACTCTCAGAGGAGGTGGGTTAGTGGAGCATAAACTAACCTTTAAGCATTGATCTCATGAATGTATAACCTCTTTTGTAAGTCATCTTCACAAGGTTCATGCATTTTCTCCCCTGATAGATTACTTAAAGTCAACCTCAAATCAGAATTGGCCTTTTTTTCCCTTGTTAATTTATATCTATGCTCTTACTGCAGGCCCACTAGTGGCCATTCCACTGGCGTAATGGAAATCGAGTGATATTTTAAATCAATGTAATTTTCCCCTGTAACTGTTATCACATTAACTGTCACACCTTGCTTGCAGGTGAGGGTAGATATGCTCTGACAAGGTTGTAAGACAAAATGATGGCAAACCACAATAGCACATTCAGTGCAAGGGTTTTTATTTAGTGAAAGGTGTCCAGAAAATAACAAAATGTTAAGAAAAAAAACATTTCAAACTATATGCATCCCATGAACTCCCCCTCTAAATGGATCAATCCAACAGGGTTCTACTGAGCATGTCTGAAGTTTGCCCAGGCATTATTTAAGGCCATCTCAAGAACAGGAAGTACTGCAGTTCATGTAAGCCATGTATGGAAATAAGTAAGGAAATAGATTTAACTAGGGAAACTAGTTTGTTTGTTCTGTCACACTGAGACATTTTGTGACTCTGGGTTGAGCTGCTAGCAAGCAATGCGGAGGGGAGGGGTGAGAACCCCCTGTAGTGAAAACTGTCCACACCTCTCCACAGATGGCTGGGCCAAGATAAAACGAACAGCACAACTGCAGCTTTTTTGTATACACAAAAAAATAGTAATTAAATACAATGAAAACACTTTTCTTTGTTGACTTGCTTGCTCACCTGCAAAGACAAAAATCCAGTTCATGGTTTTGTAATTATAAATGAATTCAATTAATTATATAATTATATTTATAATTAATTAATTATACATATATTCAATTTATATTTCTTGAGGAAAAAAGGCATAGCTCAACTGAGGGACTTCTCCAAAACAAATATTATGGCTAGTGTGAAACATGATTCCTCACATTATATCGTTAAAAAGGCTAAATTCTTATTTTTCTGTAATCTTTCAAAAAATGTAATGACTTTTGTCTGCCTTTAAAACATAGTCTGATTTTTGACTACCTCACCAAGAACCAACAAGTGGAAAAAGACAATCCTCACCAATAATATCATGTTTTTCCACCATCCTCACATATTATTGAGGGAAATGCTCATCTAGCGCAGAAGCCCTACCTGATGCCATGTTTTACTCAGAAAAATATGCCAAATAACAGAAAAGATGATGTGCTATGATTTCCGATTCATGTTGACTTTAATGCTGTGGACTGAATCCAGAATTACAAACTCATTCTTACGTGGCTTTTATGAAGTCACTTTCATAATCGTAAGTGTTGTTGTTAATGTTGCTAAACTGAATGGCTCGTGTAATGTGGAACAATCCATTTTTATCAGTTTATCCCTATAAAGACTTTCAGCTCAAGTGTGTTTTATGTGTGTACCCTAAAGGCATGTGTGTGAATGGAGCTTTGTGATAAGCTTTGTGCGGCGCTTTGTGTCTTGCTGTACCCTGAATTCGTGACTTGCATTGTGACTTTTAGTGAACTGTAACTTACAGTTTGTCTTATTCACTAACACATTCTATTTAACTGTTTTAGAAACACATGCTTGGATTAAGTAGTATCTTTTTTACACATTGCTACATTTAAAATTTTAAATTTTAAAGGGCCCATATCATGGAAAACTGAATTATGTTGCATATTTTAAACAAGATTTTAAAGTACTATATAAACATTTTAAGGTAAAGCCTAAAAACATACTCCCTACACTGTAAAAAGTAGAACAGGTTAATTTGAAGATATTTTAAGGTTTAAATTAATGTAAAATATTGTTTTTATTTATTCAACTCATGTATTTTGTTTTGCATTGTTTCATTCAAAATTGTTATTTAAGTTGAAGAAAAAAAGTAAAATTGCTTGTTACCGCAGGAAGTATTGTTTTAGGTTGAACTGACAAACTGTGTTTTACAGTGTGGTCCATACTGTCCATATATGAAAACTAACCTAACCAAAAAGCCTGTTTTGACTTCATCGTGGTTCTGATGTCACAGCTATTAATGTATTTACATATGACCACCTATTCAGCCCGTCCATGTTGAAGTTATAAGGAGTTTTACTGCAGACAATCTGTAGCAAAGTTATAAGAATAGACGTAGTGGATCGGAAAATGATTAAATGTTGTCAGAACAGAAGTCATTTATATATTTATCAGTCTTAAAGGCACAGTAACGAAAGTTATGAAATAGAGAGAGGTTGGAAAATGGTCACAAAAATGAATTCAAACTGTTTTTAGTACATTAATCAGCATTGTATGTTGAATAACATAAAAGCAAAGACAATGCAGAATATGGGTGCTAAATAAGTAAACTCTTATATCTGTACATACAACCCCCCACCCACCCACCTCTTCTGAGGACAAAATTACTTCTTTTCCTTTCTTCTATGTTGCTTTGTACATTTAGCACATTTACAGATTTTATCACCACACACATTAAATACCAACACCACAGATATAATCAATAAATGGCTGTTCTTCTCCCCACAATGCTTCATCCACTATACTTTCTTGCCTCTCTCATGCCAGGATCGAGCTGCGTGCCCTGGGAAAGATCCCAGAGGGTGAGGAGCTGACCGTCAGCTACGTGGACTTCCTGAACGTGTCCAAGGACCGCCAGCAACTGCTCAAGCAACAGTACTACTTTGACTGCAAGTGCGAGCACTGCAGCAAAGGCATCAAGGATGACCTTATGAATGCTGTCAAAGAGAAGGACGGTAAAAAGGTGGGGTCATGAACAACAGGTCAATGTTTCTTATGTTGTCACATTGGTAAACATCCTAAGAACTATTCAAGAAGACATTATGGCATTTAAAAAACACATTTTTGTGAAAACAGATGCTTCTGCAGGCAAAAAGACATGAAGTAGTGTGGGCATAAAAGGGACATGGCCTGTAAAATCAAAGGCCTGTTTCTTCCTTTAAGTAGAGGAAATAAACACTGCAGAAAAGTGTGACTTTTAGAGAATTAGTTATGGATCATGCCTAATGTATAAGGCTAAAAGGCTATAAGACTGTGCAGCTGAGGATCTTATGCATGCCCTATTCATTTTCATCCCATACAATTTTCCATAGCCAATAGTGTGATTTGACTGTGACAGGATTTACAGTAGTGCTGCTGTATTTAGGCCACCAGTATAGTAGAAAACATTTTACAGTTTTATTACATAGCCACTCATTGTTGATATATCAGAACACTTTTGTGTAACATTTAATGTAAAATTTAAGAAAATTCTCCTTACATTTGTGCAGCTGTCTATAAAATCCCAGTTACACCACTGTGCATGACCAGAGAGCCATAGGCTAGTCTTATAGATAGCAAGCTACAAGCCTTAGTTTTGAAAAGACCCACTACAACAGCCATTTAGTTCTTCTAAGAACAGTTTTTGCTGAAAAAATCAGCACAGACCACCAAGAATTCCATCCATTGTAGACCAGCCATGCTGGTCTACAATGTTTTTTCTAGCAGAGATGACAGAAAAAAAAACCCCACCAAAGTGACCAGTTCTATCACTACCTATGACGGCTCACACTGCCAGGTAAACCAAGAAAAGAAAAACAAAGTGAAACGAAAATGACCAATCCAGAGCAAGACTTTTGACAATAGTGAACACATGTACGGAGACATAAAGAGCAAAGAGAGTTTAAGGCAGACCTTGCTATATAATCTGCTAGACAGGTAATGTTAATTAGGCTCTGTTTTCATGGACTAGGGTAATGCTAGGTAGCTTCTTTTTCCTGATATTTAATGTTAGCTAGCTAATTAGCTGTGTTGATGTTAGCTGTGTTGATGATGTAACCTCCAGCCAAAATTGGTATCCCCACCTTTGCGGGCCCTGTTGTACCCTAGAAAAACAACTTTATAGTGTTTTAAAATGAAGGGATACATTGTATTTAGCAATGTCTGACTGCTTGTTATACTTTAATTTATGTTGGAGATGGTCTAATGTCTCCATTCTCTGTCCTCAGCCCTCTGCTGAGCTGGTGAAAGAGGTGACAGACTTTAGTGTGCAGGCACTGGCCAAGATCGAGGAAGCCCGCACTATAGGAAATTTCCATGAGGTAGGTTAATTGAAAAGACAAATATAGACATGTAAAGACATATAGCATTTCTTTGGGGTAAAATATTTCTTTAAAAGGAGGGATGCTCTGAAATGGGAATTATGGGCCGATGCCAATATTTTTTATTTTCTGCCGAAGCCAATATACATGTAAATTGTAGTATAATGTATAAATACATCATGTTAGTCAAATCTAAATATTTAAATGTCTGATACTGATCAGGGTATCTGCTGATACTAGCATTCAGTGGCATCATGCATCTCTGTTTAAGGCTAAGTAGGGAAAAAAATTATGGAATTTAGTAATCTTTCATGTACACTCCAATAAATAACTTAGTATGCAATAGTTTTTCTCTTTGATTTCTTTAAGTGATGAAGTCTTGTGGTTAAACTTTCAGTCAGCCATTTACAGAAAGAAGTGTTCAACTCAACATTGATGGCTTCAAACAGTAGAAAAACATCGCCAAACTAGTTTGTGTTTAATGTGAGATCAAATTTTCTGTATAGGGTTTAAATGTGGACTCCAACCAGACCAAAACCATTCATAAAAACCATTCATTTTTTGGGTTTGGTCCATTTTTTTCCATGGGAGTGTATATGAAAAACACATATTAAGTTCTAATGTAGACATTTTTATGCTTTCTTTTTGTTATAAATTACCTGGTTAAGGTGATTAAAATCTGCCATGAGTGCTTGGAGAAGCAGGAACCGGTCCTGGCAGACACTCATCTCTACCTGCTGCGTGTGCTCAGGATTGCCAGTGAGGTGCTCTCCTATCTGCAGATGTTCCAGGAGGCTGCGGAATATGCACGCAGAATGGTGGAAGGCTACACGTAAGCATACATGTTTGAGCCGGACACTTCACACGATTCCATGCTGATCCGTCTGATATTCCACATTTCATCTTTGAAACTGCTACACTGTCCACAACTATACATACACCTCTTCTAATAAATGAATTTGGTTAACACTCAATGATGAACCGTGACTATTAGAGCTAGGATGTCAGTTCAGGTCATAAACTAAGAAAAAAAAAAACTTGTGTGATAATGCAAATTTCTGCTAGAGCTGCTATGGTTTTTTAGTAGTTTGTTAGCACTAAGCTAGCAACGAGTCACTCAAACATTCCATGTTTTATTTTAAGCTTGTAATAGATACACATATTTGATCTTGTAGCAGTTTTACAGTGACCCTTTCAGTAAAGAATCCTAACCTTGAGCTGCTGTTGCTGTTTTCCGTTTCTAACATTTGACTGAATTGCATCGGTTAGGCTACCACTCATACTTGCACTCAGTGATGTATCTAGGACTCCAAGAAGACCTGAACTGATGTTTTTCCTCATAAAATTGGTTCCACTCATTGGAAATCAAAATGGGATTGATTCCACTGTCACTTCCTAAATATATTGGGGTTATAACAAATTGACAAATTAGGTCTTCAGTTCAGCTCCTGAACTCCTAACCAGTGGGGGGAGCTATCGTGACTGTGTCCACCTAGAACCCACAAAAAAAATCCAATTAGCTCATTTTCCACTGGGCATGTAAAACGTTTAACCCTTTGGTTTCCAACCAAAATCAACAATAAAATAATAATTCACCCCACTGCTGACATTGTGATGAGTTGAAGTAGAGCTTTAATCTGAACCTGAATGTAGCCCAAAAACATTCTGCACAAACCTGAGCACCAGTGTTTAAAACTGAACAACATTCTGCCCAAAACTGACCTGAACATGATCACAGCCAACAAGCAACCAAGTAAAAACTCTACTTAGCGCATGCTAAGTTACTTTAGCGACAATGACAGCTGTCATCAGATTATCAATGAACATTATTAGCGAGACGAAATGAAGTTGAAATACCACTTTTTTTCCACAAATTTATTAATCAATCAATGCATTCAAATGACATTCCAGAAGATTTTAGAGTGGATCAACTTTACATAGGCTAATGATTTGGTTGACCTCATGGCCAACAAGAAGAGTGACTCCAGAATGCCAAATCTAAAGCAGGGTAAACACAGGTCAAAATCTGCTAAAGATGTAAGAAACCCCAGCATTAACTTTGAAACTGACTCAAGCCTGACAAAATTTGTGGAATGATGTCCATAGTATGTGAATAGTCAGGCCTCATCGGGTTAGGACAAATATTTCAAGCTCTTAAGCTGAGGCACTCTGTGCAATACCTAACCATCAACATTAGTAGCTGACCTCACTAATTCTCTTTTGGCTGAATGCAATCAAATCCTGACAGCATTGTTCCAACATCCAGTGTAAGGCCTTTCGAGAAGAGTAGAGGCTGTTCCTAAAGCAAAGAAGGAACAAACTCCCTATTGATTGCCTTGGTTTCAGAGGATATGTTGCATGAGCAGATGTCTTAATATTTTAGTTTTGGTATCTAGAAACTTGAGTGCATCAGTGTTTGAAATGACTTGGAATTAAATTGATGATTGTTTTAAATTAAAATGATTGTTTTCCCGTCCTCCATCAGGAAACTTTATCACGCGAACAATGCTCAGCTGGGCATGGCCACCATGAGGGCAGGTGTGACACATTGGCACGCTGGGCTGATTGAGGTGGGCCATGGAATGATCTGCAAAGCTTATGCAATCCTCATGATTACCCACGGCCCCCACCACCCAATCACAAAGGATCTAGAGGTAATGCATCAGCTGAATACTCATTTTTGACTAACAATATTTTAAACTTTCTCCTACAAAAATATGTTTTTCATTGATGGAGAAATGAATTGCTAGACAGATGTAATTCTGATTTGAAGGCATACAGAACATAGCTTTTCCAGCACAAAAAGCCCCACATTTCAGGCTTATCTGTATTTTTTAATAAACTAAAACAACCATTTGAGAGTCACAATTTTTGTATATTGTATGAACAGTCGTAGGCACGTTTGGGCATCCCTGGTCAAATTACATGTTGATTTTCTTTCTCCCCGGTTTACTCATATCCAATTCCACCCACTAGTTAGTCATATGATCACATGAATCACGCGATACCACCAGCGCTAAGAGTGTGAAGGTAAACACAAGCTTCTTATGACTGATGTGAAGCCAGCCACTGCATCTTTTTGAACTGCCATTAACGCAACATCTTTGGACAGCTGAACACGCTCGGAGGAGAACACTAACAACAAGTTCTATTGCGCCAGCTAAAAGATGCCTGTGCTGGCTGGTATCGCACTGAGTTCTGGGGAGAAGGAGGGCCAACCACCCCATCCAGAGAGAGCGAGGGCAATTGTGCTCTCTTGGACTTTCGGCCACAGATGGCTATAGTATCAGTGGGGATCACACTTGTGATCTCCCAATGATAGGGCCATCATCTCCTGATGATGTATTTTCTTTTATTCCAATATGTTAAACTACAAAACAGAAATTGTGCACAATTGTGACTAAAATTTGGAGAAAAATATTGACATATTACATATTGTGGTAGTCGTGACAAAATCTGTATGTCCAAAATGGTAACTTTACAGGAGAAGGAAAAAAAAATTCTAAACTTTGAAGGGAAGTTAAAGGAACCTGACTGTTTTTTTTAACATTATTTTGGAATATTTCTTTTGCTCCTTTTTTTTTTTTT